>JAOXYD010156167.1:0-10374 GCA_028565735.1 Pinacopodium congolense | reverse complement strand
GTTGACCTTGAAGAAAATTCCTAGAGCAAGAGTGTTTAATATGGATTTTAATCACCCTGTAACAAAGTAAATATACTTTGAAGTTATCTATCTTTTAAGCATCTTCCTTAATCTCAAGAGTCAATATTTGCTTCCTTTTTACATTCCTTTGGTATTAATTTACTCCCCTTGAAAAGATAATGTCACCTGTAAAACAAAAGAAAATAAAGAGTGCTTGGAATAGAGAACATAAACTAATTTATAGTGATTCAATAAACAAACCTTACATACATCGCTTATTTACGACAGTTTTCGAAATTCACTATAATCTTCCTTCAAATAGGTGAAGAAGAACCCTTGTATAATCTTCCTTCATAGTAGATAGTAACCTTTGCAGTGTTCTTCCAATTGATGAAGAGTAACCAATATGAATCACCCAAATATTAATCCTTCAAAATAAATGTACAATGGAAGATATCTTACTCTCCAACAATAACGTTATAGGGCTTAACAACTCAATTATAAAAAAAATGAAGGTAATAAAACCTTTAAATACTATTAAATATGCTTTTTTCCAACTCTTTAATATTTCTTAATTTCACTTAATACATCAAAAACTTCTTTAATATCTATAAAACCATGCATTTATAACCTTGTTCCTTTTAAAATTTCATTTCTAACATAAACAACTTATTACACACTTAAAAATTTGTTCAACATAAATACCAGTCATTAAAAATATAAATTAGCATTACCAATCTAATAGCTAGGAACATTGGTCGATCAATATATTGACCAATTATACATTACAAGCTCTTTATGCAAAAATTCTAGCATTTTAATTCATATTATTTGACCACTAAGACATATTAGTCGATCAATATATCAATCAGTGAAAAACTAAAAGTTCACTATGTAAAAATTTTAAATTTATTAAGAAATTGATCAACCAGTAGCTAAGGGACTGTTGTCAGTTGGTTTAGGTCTAAATTATCTCAATTAATTATCAAATTAAACAAAAACCAATAATTACAACAAATATATTCGTCAACAAGTAATAAAGTGGAGTATTTTTATGATTTCATAATGTCAAATTCATAGGGAAAGATGTGACTACTAGGTCACTCAAATCACAATTATCTAGATAGTTTAAAATTTCTAAATAATAAGAGTTAAATTAACTAAATTAACCTAGAAACTTCCAAATTATGCAATGGATTCCAAATTGCTTAAGGATTTCCAAATTGATTCATTAACTAAAGATTGGGCCTAAATGACTTAACCAAGTAATGCAAATGACTAAAATGTCTAATCTAGGGTCTTCACTACATTAGGACAATGCTATGGTCAAGATAATGCCTTATCTCTAATTAACCTAAATTGAAGTTTGGTCATTCATCAAGGCATTAGGCTTAAAGTTCAAGAAGTTCTAATCCTAAAATCCATCTTCTAAGACTAGTACCCTCATGACTAACCAAAGTTTAATCATTTATTGATTAAAATCATGTTTTTTTACTGATTTATCCAATGATTAATGTAGATTTCTCATATCCTTAATCATCTTTCATTTTACCTTAAGTGACCAATTCAAGATAAGCATTAAGATCTCAAAATAAACAAAGATCATCATCCAACATGTTATAGAAACTTAATCAATCCATTAAACAACTTTTCCTTAGCTTTAAATTAGATTAAAATATCATATACAACTAAGAAAAATCAAACTAAACCTTAATAGCATGTTCTTCCTTATATATGCACAAAGAAAATGAAATAAATGAATTAAAGGGTATAGATTACACCAAATGATGTTCCAAAGAGATACATAGCCTTCAATCACTTTAACAAACTCCTAAGAATCCCTAACACACCATGAAATTACAAACAAAAAAGCTAAAAAGACAAATATAAAAGAATATCTAACCTAAAGGAGGAAAGGAAAAAACCTAACCTAAATCTTATATAAGCTGTCTAAATCTATGTTAATCCTCTTCTAAAATGAGTTCTCTATCTTGATATATATCTCAGCTATAAGTTGGAAGCAAGTAAAGCAAGTTTCAGCCAATAGGGAGGAAGATCTAGCTAGAAACATCTTAAATGCTACTTAAACAGCACTTGACAAGGAGTTAAATGTCACCATTTAGTTACCACCATTTGATATTGAATGCTAACTTAAATAAGGGTTTGTAAGAGTTAAATGGTAGGTGCTTATAGATCAATATTTACTCTATTTCAACTCCAATTTTGATTATTTCTTTAAATTTTCTCAATAATTGGGGAATAATCTGCAATAAAAACATTTTAAGACATAAATTTAAAATTTTAAAGTCAAAATAGGGGTGAATTAATATCAAAACATCATGAAAAATCGTATGAAACGCACTCCTATTAGTTCCCTTATACATAAACATTTGCTTGTCCTTAAGTAAAACAATCCAATGATCAAATTCAAAATAAAATATAATCATAGGAAAAATAAATAATCCATCAAACCATATCATTGAAACTTTTCCTTAATCATTCAATCAATAAACAAATCATTAAGGTGCTATATGATTAATCAAGCATGTAAATTAACAAAAAACTTTTAAAAAAATTTCATATTCTTTCAAACTTCAACCTAACTTACAATGTCATTTCCAAATAAAAAATGAACATTCCTAAAGTAAACTGAATTAGCTTTTAATCAAAATCACATCTTTTTTTCCACTAAGCACAATCATAAAACATAAATGTGAGTTTTTATGGCTTAGTTGAGATGTCATTTAATCTTTTGATGTAAAGATGAACATTTGTTCATGAACATCCAGGGTTACTCAATTGAGTCACCTCACATCAACTAGCTACTAACACTATTTTTTAACTTCAACCAATCAATTCGAACACAGCGGAATGAATGAAAACATGCTCACTTTTTATTTTTAAACACATTTTTCTTTCTTTTTCTTTTCATTTTTCATTTTAATTTTTTTTAATAAAAACAAGATATGAAAATTTCTAAAAGAAGTTCCAAATCACTTTGAAGATATGTATTCTATACTTAGAAAATCATAATGCTCATCACGTATCCATTATCCAAATTATGAAATAATCTAAGTCAAATGTTAATAAACATGATTGATTAAAAATATAGCATCTTAATTTATGAAAACAATAGAAATCAAAAGGAACATTTTCAATAATATGCATCAAAATCGAAATATTCTTTTTACAAATTATAGATTATCTTGAAAAGGATGATAAAATGATGAACTTTGAGACAAGTAAATATAAGTGTGAAACAATCTATCCCTCCCCCGAGGTAGAGAATCAAACAGGAAGAAAAATCAAGTACTTGAGATCAGACAATGGTGTGGAGTACACAGATTCAAAGTTTCAGAAGTTTTATGAGGAACATGGCATTCAGAGACATTTTACAGTGAGGAAGAAACCATAGCAAAATGGAGTTTCAGAGAGGATGAATAGATCTATCTTAGAAAGGGCTAGGTGTTTGAGGTTGAATGTGGGGCTTCCAAAAGGCTTATGGGCAGAGGTTGTGAGTATAGTGTGTTTTCTCATTAATAGATCACCACGAGTTTCATTGGAACAGAAACCTACATAAGAGGTATGGAAAGGAAACTCTATTGATTATTTTGGTTTGAGAATATTTGGTTGTCTTGCATATGTGCATGTTCCTAGTGATTAAAGATCGCAGCTTGATCCAAAGTCAAGAAAGTGTATTTTCTTGGGTCATGTAAGGAATAAAAAGGTACAAGTTATGGAATCCAAAGGCTAAAAAGGTGGTGATTAGCAGAGATGTTGCGTTTGATGAAAAATTTATGGTACAGAAGACTCATAAAGAAGTTGGTCCAGAAACAGGAGAAAGCAGTATGAGTTCAAGAACAGTGAAGAAAGAGCTAGAATGGAATATATCAGATAGTGATATGGTAGACAATTCTAGTACGAGGGTTGATGGTTCCAGTACATCTACAGGACAGTAACAAATTATAACAAATGGTTGACCTAAACACACCATAAGACCCCCTGTGGCGTAAGGCTTTGAAGATTTGGTTTCATATGCACTCAGCGTTAATAGTGGAGACCCAGTGTCTTTTGAGGAGGTTGTGAGTAGTCAAAAGAAAAATGGTTAGATGGGTGCTATGGCTAAGGAGATGAAGTCACTCCATAAGAACCAAACTTGGGAGTTGGTTGAGCTTTCAGAAGGGAAGCGAGCTATAAGGAAGAAGCCCACAGTATCAGAAAAAGAGGGGGAAAGATTCAAGGGTCAGTTGGTAGTAAAGGGGTACTTTTAGTTGAAAAGGATAGATTACAATGAGCTATTTTCTCCATTGGTCAGACACACATCTATAAGGTTAGTATTGACACTGGTAGCCAATTAGGATATGCACTTAGAACAGATGGATGTGAAGAAAATGTTTCTTCATGGTAATCTAGAGGAAGAAATCTACATGGCATAACCAGATGGGTTCAATCAACTTGGACAAGAACACTTAGTTTGTAGATTAAAGAAATCTCTATATGGGCTAAAACAGTCTCCACGAAAAGGGTATAAGTGATTTGACTCGTATATAATCAAGTTTTGATACAAGCGCTGTGAGTATGATTGCTGTGTGTATGTTAAGAGTCTTGGGTAGCAATTCATTTATTTTTCTGTTACTGTATGCGGATGATATGTTAATTTCCGTGAAGGATATTAATGATGTGATGGACTTAAAGACTTTTTTGGGGCAAGAGTTTGATATGAAGGACTTAGGTTCGGCTAAGAAGATTCTTAAAATGGAGATCTACAAGAACAGAGGCTCTAGAAAGCTATGGTTATCTTAATATAGCTATGTTGAGAAGGTTTTGGATAGATTTGTGATGAGTAGTTGCAAACCTATGAGTACTCCATTGGTGAATCACTTGAGATTGTCTCAAGAGCAGTGTCTTAAGACAAATGGCGAGGTAGATGACATGTCGAGAGTTCCTTATGCAAGTGTTGTAGGATGCTTGATGTATACTATGGTTTGCACAGGATTAGATTTGGCACAAGCCGTGAGTCAAGTTAGCAAGTTTATGACGAAGCCTAGCAGACAGCATTGGGAAGCAATCAAGTGGATTTTTAGGTATCTGAGAGGTACTGTTAATTATGGCATTATGTTTTGAAATGAGCGTGGTGATCTGTCAGTTGTAGGATATGTGGATTTAGATTATGCACGTGATTTGAATAATAGAAGGTCTACTATAGGGTATGTGTTTACTCTTATAGGAGGGCCTATTTGTTGGAAGTCTATAGTATAGTCTATCGTGGCTTTATCAACAACTGAGGCAGAGTATATGGTGTTAGCTGAGGGAGCTAAAGAAGCCTTATAGCTCATTGGTCTGGTGAAGGAACTAGGTATTGAACAAGGTGGAGTTTAGGTATACTGTGATAGTCAGAGGGGCATCCATTTAGCCAAGAACCAAGTTTATCATGCACGGACAAAGCATATAGATGTAAGGTTTCATAAGATCAGGGAGTTGACAGTAACTGGTCAGATATTGCTGCAAAAGGTTCAAATTTCGAAGAATGCTGCTGACATGTTGACGAAATCGGTTGCATTTGATAAGTTCAAACATTACTTGGACTTGATCAATGTTTCTAGATGCTAAGCATGATTGGAGTGCCCAACCTATCTAGTGTGAGAGAAGACTCAGAAGTGTATTCATCTTTATAGAAGGTATATTCACCAAGGTGGAGATTGTTGTATATGTGGCCGATATACTAGGCCCTTCTTTACTGTCTTATCGGAGTACAACAGGATAGGTTGGTTGCCCCTACGGTATGGTACAATATTAACGGGCTTAGGAGCCGTCCCGCCAACGTCGTACAGATGACATGGCAAGTGGCAACATGGGTCCTATTGTAACTGTACTGTATGTTTTAGGGTTTTATATGAAAACCCAATGTACCCTATTCGTACAAAAACCGATTCACTCCCGAAGACAGAGGAAACTGCAAGATTTTCCGAACTTCGTTTATAAATTATGTTTTCTTTCTTCTTTCTCTTTAATTTTTTGTTGTTTATTTCTCAACAACAATGATTGCTTCAACTGATCAATGTCACCGTTAAAGGAGTAACAAACCATCGTTAAGGGGAAAAACTCGGGTCCTTCAATGGTGATTTAGCATACTACCATTGAAGGAATTTAACCCACTATCAAAAGAGCTGACTGTGAAAAATAAAAAGGTCAAATCAATCTTTGAATCATCCTAGGATACACTTTAATTGGAAAGGGTACAAAAAGCAAAGAGAAGGTAGAAATGTCACGTTTTGAGCAGAAATTCCCTATTTCCCTAAGCTTTCATCTTGCTCTTGCAATTTCCTTGATTTTCTTAGAACTTTAAGTTAGGTTTTTTATTATACTATGATTTTCATTTTTTTAGTTAGTTATTTTAGGTATTATTACTCTCTATTTATATTTGTTGAAGGTTTTTATTATTGTATTTTCATATTTTCATATTCTATGATGATTAAAGTTGGTATTTATTGGATTTTAAACTTGAACTTTATGAAAAATGTATGGATACCTGATTTTAATTCAATGAATGGATTTCTTTTCCAATTCCAGCCCTCATTTTAACTAATTTAAGTCTAGGTATTATGTTATTTCAAGTCTATCTTTATTGAATATTATTTATATGGTAATTTATCTTATGGGTTTTCATTTATTTTTATGCTCTTGGTTAGTTTGTGCTTGGTAGTTGAGAATTATAGATATGTTTAGGTTCTAAATCATTTAATTTAAGCTTTTATTCTGATTTTGTCTACTAAAATTTATTTTTAATGCAATTAGTTTGGGTTTTGTAAATTGAGTTGTATTTACTTAATTGTTAGTATGAAAAGCTTGAGTTTTCATTAGATTAAGAGTTGAATCTTAGTTTGATTTCATTTGATTAAGCATGGGTTATGTTTATTTGATCCTTTTTTAATTAATTGGAGCATGTGTGGCTAATTTCTTAAGGATTTGAAAGTATTAAAGGGATGAATGATGATTAGTTGTAAGAATGAAGTTGGGCTTAAATCAAATTTGTACTTTTATGCTTATGTTGGTTTGGAACTTTGGTTTAATGTCAAGCATTATGAGTTATTTATAGGCTTGATGGCCTTTTTGGTAATTTCCTAATCCGAATGCTAGGATTAAGCTTTGATACATAATAGTCAATAGTAATTCCTAAAAGTAGCAATAGACTAGTTAGATTTTAGGCAAACTTAACCAATGAGTTCAAGGTGCCAATTCTTTAAGTTAAACTTTCTAAGCTTGCATGTTATCTTGTTTAGTTCTCATTGCATCAGTGATTTTTCTTTTTATTTTTCCATACAATATCATCCTAACTCCTTGTGGTTTGACCCTAACATACACTACTATATAGTTAGGTAGTTAGGAATTTATTATGTGGTAATTTGCAATACGCCATCATTGTATGTTTCTGTTGACCAAGCATAAAGAGTTTTATAAGGAAACCAAAGTTTTTTTTTTCATAATCCAATGTCAGTATCATAAAAGAATACAATCCATCTTCATTATTAGATCTTGACTATTTAGAGGTAAATTCTTTGATTTCTAAGAAGAAACATTAGGATGGTATTTCTAGAAACCCAATCGCATTGAATTGTATACATAGTATCAAAGTGGGAATTTGTTTAGGTATGAGTTATTAATTTTTGTTTAAATTATGCTATTATGTGATGTTCCTTTATTTTTGTCAAGAAGAAATTGATGACTTCAGAGATGTGGATAAAGGATTACTTCCCAAGATTACTATGGTAAGTCCTATTGATATGACAAAAATTTTCTTCTAATTTACTTTCTTATTTGATGTACAAATTCTATATACCTTTATTATGTTCTACTATTGATTAAGGACAAGATTAAGCAGTTCCATTTCTTTTAATGATAGGTACTAGTAAAAGAAAAGGTGAAATATCTGCACGAGGACATAACAAATTATCTTAATATCTTTGACTTTTATATATACATTATTTTTCATTATTTTGCTATTATGGTAGATGCTATTAGGATTACCATATGCATCAAACATATGATGCTTAATATTTATGTGAATAATTTTCATTTATTATTATCAATTTTGTTACGATTTGAAATTATTCCTATAATGGGTTAAGAGATAACTAATCTTCTTACAATACCACATTGGACTTTTAAATGATAAAGGATGGAGAGAAGAATATCCTTTTTTTAATTCAAATTTGTCTACATATTTTTTACTTGTCTATTTCCTATTCTAATGACGTACTAATCTATAATAATATGTGTGTAAACCTTTATGTTTTTCTTAGTTAACATTTAATGACTATTTTGATGAAAGAATAAAAAATTAGAGAATTCATCTTGACAAGAACATTTGTTACATTTTCAACCAAATATCATTGCTGAACATGTCAAATATAGCACTAAATCAATTAACATTAAAGAAGCTCATGCCATTGTACTATTGGAATCCTAGTACTTAGCTAGAATGTTATGTTACTTTATTGTTATTTAATTTTTAATACAATTAATGTGTATGGATTCCACTTTTTTATTATCAGTCCATCCTTCATAGTTTGGTAAAATGTAACTTAAGTTACGAGAACCTAATTTCCTATTTAAGGGGGTTTTTATGTTCTTAATTTTAGCATTGCAGTTCCTTATGTTAAAATATGAAGCATTATTATAATAACACATCCATCATAAGCTGAATTTTTAGGACACCAATTTTAATTTTCCCTTTTTCCATTGATTATAAAACATAATAGCTTCTCACGTATTTTACTCATTTACATAATGTTTTAACATGTCAACACTTTAAAATTTTATAACACCTATTTGGAAAAATAGTTTAAGCATCATAAATCTACGAATAATATCGAATTCAAGCATGAACTGTGTCTAGATTCCAACAACCTAACCTCCTATACTTTAATGACTATTTTCCTTATAACAACTCTTGGTATGAAATGCTTTTTTTTTGTGTGGTAAAGCTAGCAAGAATTTGTTATTTTGATACTTAGAATTGGTGGTATTCCTAAGAATAAGTGGTGGTATGGGTAGATCTAAGTAGAGACAAGTGTAACTCGATGTTTATGGTTTGAGATAAAGCCTGATAGCTCTTAAAGCATACATATTTTAGATATGATATTGTGCTTGTTTGAATTGGTTTTTAAGGGTAAGTCCATGTGATTTATGTGTATATTAAGTTAAATCCTTCAAATGAGAAGTTGCTTAGTGATTTCTATGTTTAACTATGTCTTGTAAGATTTTGGTGAGCATTTCAATGCAGGTTTTGAACTACAAGAGGCGTGAAATCATTTTTAAGACTAAAAGCATCATGTTACGAAGTTTCACAGTTCAAAGTTTTAAGACCAAATGATTACTTTTGTTTTCAAAGTAGCATGTATATTTTTAAAATTGTCTTCACCTTTTGAAAAGTTTAAAACTAAGTAGAATTACGCTTGCTTAAGATTTTCATTAATTATAAGTATGACATATTCATATAATTCTATGTTTTAGTGTAAGATCATTAGTCACTCTTGTTTGATCGTAAATACAGGTTATGTGATTAAGCCTATCAGTAGGGATTGGTCTTTGGCTTTATCCTTCCTAGAGCCTTCTTAGGTATTTTTTGATTTTCAATCTTTCCTATTCTATTTAGTTGTTTACATTATGGTTAGAACTTAAGGTGGTAGTACCTCTAAGGGTAGGATAACCTCCTCCGATGACTACTATTTGTTAGTTTTAACCACATTATAAGTATACAGGTCGTAACTTATAGTATAATTGATATCGATCCCACGAGGATTAAATCTAGACATCTAACAACTTGAACTTCACTTTTTTTAAGTAAAATAAGATTGTAGAAACTAAAAATTAAATTTAAACTAACGAAACTTAAATGTAAATAATTGTAAAAGAAAGTAAAACAAAGAAGATATTCAATAGTGGAAACTTATGGTTGTTCTATCCTTATTCATCCTCCTTTATCTTATCGATTTAATTTTATTTGATCCAAGATTTCCTAAAGTTTCATTACTCTCTCTCAAAGTGTAACTAATTGTCCCTAATTGACGTAAGATAGAATTAGTTTTGCAATCTCTCAATTTACAAAACCTTTCCTAAATACTCAAATAGATGAGAAGCAACCCTATAGCTAATTAATAAAATAGTTAAGATCTCTCTTCAACCATTTGTTAATCTGTTAATTTTAGGTTTGTTATGTTATCATCTCTCTTTGTGCACCTAACTTAAATAAATCAAAACAATCTCTCAATTCAAAGTGATTATAAGCTTAACAATCAACACAAACAACTATGTATTAAATCAATAAGAATAAAGTTGGATAAACAATTCAAGAACAATCCCTAAACTAGATTT
>JAOXYD010156156.1:0-10374 GCA_028565735.1 Pinacopodium congolense | reverse complement strand
TTGTCATATATTTTAATTCATTTAACATTATATTTTTATATCCAACCAACTTATTATATTTAAAAATTTTAAATTTTGAAATTAATAAAACAATGATTATAGTTAAACTGGTAGTAAACTGTCAGTTAAACCGTAACTAGCAGTTCTCAAACCGTAAATTAAACCGTACACTTGTGATTAGATTAAAATTTATAAATTTTCATAAATCGTAATCGATGGTTTTATAACCATAATCGGTGGTTTATTAGCCGTGATCAGATCTACGTAAAAGTGATAGACAGTGTAAAATCATGTCCTCACTTATGGTCCGTACATTACCTACCCAGAACAAATTACCTTAAATGTCCTCCACTATGTTCTTTATACCCCAAGATATGGGAGAAACAACAGATACTTTGTAGGTTTAGACTTTCAGTTCTTAGCCATTTTCTATAACCTCTTTAATCGATGCTCAAGTTTGCGAACTAGTTTCCCCATGAACAACAAATTTTTCATCCATCCCTTTTGAATATCCTAAAATCAACCAAAAGGGCAAAATTTTTAGAAATTGCCTTCTAAGTTTTAGATGCTTTATAAAATATTATATGTAGGTAAGGAAATTACAGAACTTTTAGAAATTGTTCCAAGAATGCTTCCACCCTACTACAACGCATTCTAAGTTGGATAAGGGAAATCCTTCTGCCCGTAGAGATGAGTTGAACCTGTCTAATGGACTGAGGCACATCTGAAGACTTTGATTTTCTGCTATTCCTTCCCTATTGCAGTCGTTCTTCATGTTTAGGCTTTAACTTTTGTTATCTGTGAGATATGTTGGTTACACTGGCTAAGAACCAGTTGGTTATCATTTGATACTTTCGAGCACATGCTATTTTAATTCAATTCTTTTTACTTTTCGCGAGGGGGAAAAAAACAACTAGAGACTAGAGGCCCATAAGTCACTTATGGAAGATAAAAGTGATGATCAGAATCATTATGAATTATTACTGGAAAGTACTTCTACACTAAGCATATATAGCTTTCTGCGAAAACCACCTTGGAAAATTTTGCACATCAAGTTCTAGCAGTGCACGAGCCGATTATCAAAATACGTCTCCCTTAGTTGCAGCCCCTAGGCAGCTTTCATGGCCATCTGAAATGAACATACAGAAGAGATGGGCAGTCCCAATAAATTAGTTAAAAGATATCAGAAGCCAAACTCAACATCAACTTTGGAGTTGGCTTGTGTCTCCAGCCCTCTGCGAGCGCCATGCCACAGCTGGTTCTCGATGCCTAGCTTCCTAAGTTCCAAAAGCCCACGCTCCACTGTGCATGAGAACAAAACATCACACAAGTTAACCCCCAACACAAGGAAAATCATGTTATCCTACATTGTTGCCTGTTCCAGACAAGTGAATCTTTTTCCTTTATAGTGCATTGGAAGGCTAGAGGTTCAGATAGCATTTCAGGATTTCAATTGTGGTGTAGGAGAAGGGTTTTCATTTCCTCAAGCTCTAACCACAGGCTTGTTCAGTTATATGTGATGGCCTTGTTGGTTAACAGATGCCCTTGTTGCTTACACTTCAATCACCATCCATGTATTAGTTTAGCCTTCTGGCAAAAACTGGTTTATATCACTTCGTTTACTTCCTTTTCTCAGTACATTCAATCATGAGGTTATTTATTCGTTAAGCATGGTGGTAGAAGTTTGTTGCAATTAGCAGAATGGAAACCAACCCAATTTGCTTTGTCTGCAACAAAATTATGAATTTGCAGATCTAGGAGGGGAATTATACGGGGAGGGGGATACCATCAACTGCATCAAGTGAAGTTGAATTCTGGTTGCTATGGTTTATCCAGAACTGCAAACGTTCTTCTGCTATGTCCGGTTCCACTCCTTGCCCTCTGGCTCTTCTCCAGAAATATGTAAGCCAAGCCTGCACGAGTACAGCAAGCAAGAATTAAACAGTGACTAAACTAAAAGTGCTTAATTTAACAGCATTAACAATCCTTGTTATGTCAGTGCCTTAAAACATAAGAAGACCGCAACTGTGAACTTTTTTTCCTTTCATAGTCTTAACACGTTGATTCAGTGAGGAATTTGTTATGTAATCCCCAAGATAAATTTTGAGTTGAACTGATTGCAGATTCATTTGCTTCAACATTTACATCCATAACAAAAATACTTGCAGTTATTTTTATTTTTATTTTTTTGATATGAGTACTTGCAGTTATTTTTAATGTATGTGGTACATACATAAATTAACACAACACAAAAAACCCTTTTAGCATTTTACTTTCTGAATTGCATTTATCTCAGTTTTTAGAAGACTCCTAGTTCCTCTGGTGCTTACTAAGTCGAAAAACTGTGAGGGCCCAAGACTTACATTGGCCATGTTTTGGGAAGGAGCAGGTAACAAGCGATTCATTTCATTAGAAGCCTTGAGTGCAATTTTAATAATGATGTCTAGATGGAGAAACCTCATATAAGAAAAGAATAAAGGGAAAAGTTGGACAGACTAGTCAGATTTATATCTTAACATAAAAATGCCACCATACCTGTTTGAAACGCACAATTTCAGACTCTTCTTGACTCAATTCTGCAGACAAATTTTTTATGTAAGTAATCCTTTTAGCATGTCATACATACACATCAAAACATTTGCTGCCTGAGAAAGAAAGTTCCTTAATGCAAGTTCCAAAAAAGGAAATGCATTATCAAGGCATAAGAAGTGGGCAGCCCTGCAACTACAGCATTGGCATCTCAGTTTGATATTTATAGTGGTATGAAACAAGAAACTTTTAGAAAGTAGAATAGTAAACAAACCAAATGCTTCAAACTGTCCTTCACCGGGCAGTTTCACTTCATCTTCACCCATTACTGGAGAAATCATGAAAAAGTTAGATAGAACGGCATATGGAGCACTCTAAACTCTTAAACGAGCAAAAAACAATGCACACTGGATAGATTGAATGGAAAAACAAAGAAACCATAGCAAGAAATAACATATAGTAAGATCAGAAAATAAAGAAGATGCAAGCTTCGTTCAGTATCAAAAGATTATAAAATGACACTTTCATGCTTCGGCAATGTCAAGCCAGTTTTTTTATGCTTACACCTTACGAGATTTATTAGAAAGTTGAGAGAGGTACATGAAACTACTATGAAAATTCTGTTTCATGACATCAGTGACCGAAATAAATGAATGAACTAAGTGAAGAGTAGAGGTAAGACATATTTATAGCACTCAATTGAACTAATCTTAAATCTAATGCTTAGAGCTAAAAAATGAACACAGCCCGCTGCGCGTGTTTATTATTCTCTTATGAGTTATCAAAGACATGATAATTGAATCAGACCTGATTTCAGCAAGTTCGATCGTCGTTGCTGAGCCATGGCAATTGCTACTGCTTCCTCCACCTTTAGAAAAGAAAAGGAAGAAAATTTCAGGAACTGTTAAATATAAGGAACATTTAACTAGTTAGCCAAATTGTAAACCAAGCAATTTTAGTTCCGTACAAGTCCTAATCAAGTCAAGCAAGAGGTAGTATCTGCTCTAGGAGGCAAGTGGGTTGGTCATTTAAAAGGTTCCTTTCAGTTAGAAGGAACTTCTTGTAAAGCTTGTCTAGACTAAAAAATTTCAGGAAATCCAAAAACCTTGTCTAGACTAATAAATTTCAGAACTTGGTTTTCCTCAATATTTTACCTCCAGTTTCATAAATGGAAGCTTGAGGGACTGTTCCCACAGATAGCGGACCATATGATAGCAGGAAGTCAGTTGATTCTATTGAGGGACATTGTCAATGCGGCCAGAACCTTGAAGTTCTGACTTTTAAAAGTTCCAGAAATTTAGCTTTTCACTAACCTCAATTAATTAGTATCCCCATCAAAGTTAAAACTTCCTTCTCCCGTAGTTTTTTTTTTTTAATGGTAATAAAAGTATAGTAAGATACATTCAAGATGGTTGGTTACTTCCTACCAAGTAAAGAAACAAAGATCAAGAGTCTTAACATTGCATCATCAAATCTGCACTTGTCAGTCAATCAATGGTACAAAAAGCTGGGAGAATATTAAAGGCAACTAAGATTGAGTATTGATCGATCAATGCGGTATAATAGAGACCTTCAATGAAGCCAGTTCCCGCAAACCTTTTTCAACAAGTATCACGCTTTCAAAATTTCCATCTCCAGAAAGTTCATTCACATCTTCTACAGTTCGGTCTCTATGCTCTGCACCATGAAAAATAACTAAAGCAATCATGAAAAATAACTATAAAACTTGCATAAAGGAAAAACTGAGTCAAACTTACGTGAGGAGTTATCATCTTTAGCTCTCTCTGCCGACGCTAACACAACTTTGACAGGTGCTGGTGCAAAGGATGACCAATATTCATATTTTGCTCCTGCAATCTCTGTAAGAACACCTGAAATTTGATAACCTCTGTGAGAACTTCCTTTGCAATACAGCATCTTAAGTGGTGCAAACTATATGTTAAGAACAAATATTCAAATTCTAATGATGAAAAATAACGAATTCCATCTAAAAAATTAGGAATATAAGGTAAATATCCCTCAGAAGTAAAGAGAAGCTGTTTAGCATCTTAACCTCAGGGCGTTCCTTAAGAAACAATGAAGAGAATGACTTTGAAGACGTTGGACTTCCTAATTATCCAAAACCTTGTTCTCTACATTTCGAACTTATTAATGAACTGAAGTTCACAAGCACAGCTAAATTAATAGAAAACGCATAAAACATCGAAAACCAAGTTTCAACTCCATTCATTCAGAAAAAAGCATGGGAAGTTCGTCTTCTACAGATCTAAAGTCAAAACAGCTTACCATATTTAATACATAAGCTCCAATACCACGCAAGCCAACACCTCTTTAGAACAACCTCTTCCTAAGATGAAAACTGCAAATCACGTTACTATGACATGATGGAGTAATCAAAGAATGAGAAAACAATAGTTGAAAGTGGGAATGGGGAGGAGGGGTGTGGAAAGTGGTGTTCTTGATGGCCAACCATCTCTTCCTTAGTTAGCATCATTCTCTGCATGACATTTCGAAGTGATTGAGCCTCAACTTTGACATCATGGAGCTGCTCCATTGCATTGCTTGCCTCAAACTTAGCATTCTACCTCATAATATTAGAAACAAGAATTAAAAAGACTATTTTTTTATTATTGATATGTTAACGAAATGCATAAAAGAAAAAAAATAATACGACGAACATACAAGATACAATTTGTTGGTACCTCAGCTTCTGTCCTTAGGGCCACAATCTCCTCCGCCTTGCTTGTTTGTTCAACCACCTTTAGAGCAGCCTGTAACAAAGCATAGTTCCACTCAAACATTTTGCAGCTCCCTAGTTAAATATAAATTGGCAGACATATTTACACCAAAACTGTTAATAATGTAGTAATAGTACCGACCTCCCTCTGCTGCAGAGCTGCCTCCTTTCTGAGAGGAGAACATACATGTTACTGACTAACGATATTATCCTAATGTAACATCAAGAGATTTTAATATGAATACTCACCTGCTTAAAAGACGGGCATCTAAAGTTACACCTTCTCCGAGAGCAGCAACCTGAGAAAAGCAGGTTATGAGGGGTAAATGAAAGGAACTACTAGATTCATACTATGGAGCTTTTGATTCATGTTTGTTCATGGGAATATTAGTTTCATCCTCAGTTCAAAATGTATGTGCAGAAGTTCAGATTGAGTTTTTGTGTAACAAGAAATTCTGGAACAAGAACTAATATTATGGAAGAGAAGTCCCAGTCTCAATTTTTCATAAGTTTGAACCAGATTTTGTAAAACTGTATAGCCAGAGTGGGAATAAATGCTCTACTCAAAACTGCAGAGATCTTAGCTCCATGAGCCGTAAGGAAGGCACCTGTTTCTCCAGTTGTTGAGCTCTTGCCCCTGCTTCCTCACATCTCTCCTCTGCAAGTCGAAGCTGAATGTACATGTCATAATACAGAACCAAAAGCATATCATTTTATAAGATAAGAAATTTGCATCATACATTACAATGAGGTTTTAAAGCAACTCTCTATGAGTGAATGCTCAATGTACTTCATATAACCAATTAAAAACAAGGCTGAGCACTTCATTTGATGAAGTAGCAGCTAATGTATTAAGGTATATATGGTGTGAAACTTATACAGCATTCAGTTCCACTAAGTTACTACTTCTGAATAATAGAGATGCAGACAACTGAAAAATAAAATTAAAAAAATTCTGTAAATAATGGTTGGCTGACCTTCTCAAGTAAAGTATCATTTTCTTCTTGCAGAATGTCAATCTGCGGCATAGATAACAAATAGTTAATGGATTTTCTGAGAATATAAAATCTTACTCCCAATAAGTAGTAAAAGAAACTCTGGAACAGGATGGAAAAAGTATATAAATATTCTAACTACAGAAAGATCTGGAAAACAACGGATTTAATCATGACCTTTTGAAGCCCCCAGTTCAGTTAACAAGTTGACCATACCTCATCTTGTAACGCAGAAGCTGAATTTTGATTACTAGTATCTCTTAGCTTCAGACTTCCCATATCTATTGACAACCTGCTATAGAAGGTTAACTGTAGAGGTTAAATTATTTCCAAAGCACATTTGGTTTAAGGGATTCATCCATTTGTTGAGATGCTTTGATGACCCATCAGTGCGCAATTGGCAATGTTGTTTTTAGATTGCAATCAGGAATAAAGAAATCCAAATGCAAAAGAGCAATAATGGTTGCTCTTGATATGCCCATAATTAAGATTATTTGCCAGGAAAAAACCCAGGGTAGTTGAAATGTCCATGCCTCATTCGTACACTTCACGTAGAAATGCTTCAAAATCTGTTAAAAAAATTTAGATGCACTATCTAAAAATTGGAATTCCTTGTAGAGAGTATATAAATTTTATCATACCTTATTTATCTAATTGTTCTATTTATTGTATAAAATATATAGAATTTAATATATAAAATATATAATAAATGTATTATGTAAATTTTTATGTAAATAACAATATTATATAATATTATATATATATATATTACAAATGACAATATTGTAAAGTCAACACCATTTTTGTTTTTGGGGTGATAATGCTGGTGCGATTATAGTGAACACATCAATGATTAGCCTATATGTCACCTAATATACCAAGGCTATAATTGAATCAAGTTAATCATTAAAACCAAAATTCAACTCCTATATGTCTATAGGTAAATGATCATGCAAATGTGAGAGCCCTTTTCAAGCATTGATTAAGATCAAGTTTAGGACACTTACACTTTAAGCCCTTTTTCTAAACTCTTTTTAAACTACTTGATCTTCAAACATCTCTTGATCTTCAAGCTTGATCATCACTTGAACTTTATCATTTAATCTTTGATCTTCAAACTCTTGTTCATCTAATGCTTGAGCTCTTCTACCTTAACTCAAAAAACTATGCTCTTACACTTTACACATCAACCTATCTTATAAACATCAAAGACTTAAACATTAGTAATAATTATGTTTTTTCATCATCAAAATACATGATTAGAACCACCTTGGTTCAACAAAATATAATAATACTGAACAATGTTTTGGAAGATAAGAAATTAAGAAGCATGAGGAAGGCTTGGAATGTGATGAAAGGGCTATTGAATTTGTGATGAATGAACAAATGGATGAGTTTAATGTTGTTGACTTCATCAGTGTTAAATATAAGCCTAAAATTAAGGAGCGTGTTATCAAGGATGTTGCAATTCCAAATCATGATGCAGTTGTCAAAAGAGATGAGATCATTAAGTTATGGAGTTCGAGAATGAATATGATGTTATCAATTTCATTGGTGTTACAACTTTCAAATATAAGCTGGCAACTTTACTTTAAGAGTTTTTACTATAGTACTCTCTCAAGCATAAGAGTCATGAATGGTGTTCCATCAAGGGTAAGGATCAAAATTTTAGGAATCAATTTAGTGCTTTAAGAACTCTAAAAAGGTTGGCATATTTTTATAAGAAAGATAAGAAAAACAAGTTAGATATTGGACATAGGAAGTGAAGAATAATTCTCTAACATTAAGGTCTAGCTAAAAGACCTTAAAGAAGAGATTGTTGGGAGGTAACCCAACTGTATAAGCAGGATTTATTATGATGTTAATGTGCTTTCATTAGTTTTATATGCTTTTCTTTTATTTTGTTTTGACTCCTTAATGTACATTGATCATATTTACTCTAATGGAGCATGGCTACTATTTATCTTATTTCTTATGCTTTGATTTTCCTTTTTGTGGATTTTTAGTTGTTGCAACAAGTCTTTTGTAGAGTTCATCAGATAAAAAATCCATATTATCATTATAAGAGTGTACTCTTATTTCTTTCTCTCTCATTATTCTGCTTCATTTTTGCTTTTATAAATATTTAGGATAATGTTCAATTTTAAATGTCGGGGAAGGATAGTTTTTTATATCAATTATGTTTCTTTATCCCAAAGCTTATCATTTTATCATTTTCTCAATAGTATATAATTTGTGAAAATTTTTTATTTTTATGCATATTATTTAACATTTTTCCTTTTAAATTTGATTATTTTTCTTGAACCCAGGATTGGATCCACCTTTGTTTTAATGATGACAAAGTGTTTCTATTAATGTAATTGTAGAGTCTGATGATAACAAAGTATTTAGAGTATATTTGATGAATGAAAAATTAAGTGAAGATTGTAAGTCATGGAATAATGTTTTAGATAAACGTTATGTAAATTGAAGTTGTATGCATTGATTAAGTATGTAGATGAAGTGAATGAAATTGCTTAGACTATTGTATTAAGTTAGTAAACTAGATGAATTAATTGTGTTAAGTTTTTATGATTGTGTAAAATGTGTTAAGATTTGATTAGTATTGTTTTGTTTATGTTAAAATATGTTGACTTGACTTCAGAATTGAATGAAATTGATTTTGCATGGATTGATTAATGTTTGTATAAAATTTGAAAGCTACATTGTTGAACAAGCTCAGTTGAGCTGTAAAATCTATACAATTGAATTAGGAAAGGAAGTAAGTATACTTATAGAGCTCCAAATGCTATGATATTTTACAGACTATTAACAAAATGTGTCAATAAGCTACCCTCCAAATTTCACGTCAATTGAATGAAGAATTAAGAATATATGATGAAAACATTGAGTGGTGCTACAAGTTGTCAGCATAGGGATCGATCGACTGAACGTGTTTTTGTGGGACTTCGATCAACCGAATGAATTGTTTGGTAAATTGAATAAAGCAAAATTTGACATAATCAGGTGTTAGGTTGATCGAATGAGACCATTGGTTGACCGAATGACCATAGGTCGGCCGAAGGAGGTCATTCGATCGGCCGAATATGATGAAAACTTAATGGTAAGTTGGCAACAGGCAGATTGAGCAACGAATACCACATTTAATGAATATGAACGTTGGAAAATGGCTATTTGGCCTTGTTAAGAGTATAAATAGTTGTGTTTTGTGTTGTTTAGGTATCAATAAAGTATTCAAGAAGTATAGAGAGTGTTTATACATTATTGTTGAGTATTCTTGAGGGTATATGAGCTATTGGTAAAGTTGTGGTTGTAATTTTGTGAAGGTTATTTTTAATCCATAAAAGAGTGTTGTAGGGATATTCTTTAGCCTTGAAAAATAAGAGTGATAGTTTATTCCTAAGTCTTAGAAAAGGGAGAGTTAATAGTTTTCCTTTAACCTGTGAAAAAGGATTGTACCATGTACTCTAATTGATTTCAATAAGAACGAATTCTCAACAGTATTGTTGGGGACTAGATGTAAGGCAAGTGGATTGCGCCGAACTAGAATAAATTATTTGTGTTTATTCTTCCCTTCCTCCTTTATTTTTATGCATTTAGTTTAATTATTTAAGTTAATATTGTTATATAATTTGTGCAATTAAATTATTTCTTAGCTTCCGCGTTTAATTGAAATTGATAGTAATAATTAGGTTGATATTAAAAAGAATTTTTAAGAACCTAAATCACCCTCCTCTTAGGTGCCACATAGGGCCAACAATTAGTATCAGAGCATAGGTCTCACATTAGATTAATTCTAACTAATTAGTGAGTAAAGATAGATGGCACTGTTTAGAGCCGTTTGTGAAGCCCCTACGTTTAGTAGAGAGAACTTCTTGGTTTGGAAGAGGAGAATAGAAGTGTTCATAAAGGGTAATAATTTAGATCTATGGTTAAATATTATGCAAAGACATCAAGTTCCAAAAAAAAAATAGTAAATGGGAAACTATTTCCTAAAAATGAAAATGAATGAGATGAAAAGGATAAAGAATTAGTGTCCTTGAATAGTCAAGCCTTAAATATGTTACGTTGTGCCTTAGATAAAAGCATTCTTGATAAAGTTTCAATGTGTGC
>JAOXYD010156145.1:0-10374 GCA_028565735.1 Pinacopodium congolense | reverse complement strand
AGCATTGATTAAGATCAAGAAGACTTACAACTTAAGACCTTTCCTAAGCCTAACTAAAGCTTGATCTTCTTTCTCTTGATCTTCAAGCTTGATCATCACTTGATTATCATCACTTAAGCTTTATCTTGATCCGTGATATCCAAGCTCTTGATCATCTAATGCTTGAGCTCTTCTACCTTAGGTTCCATAACCTATCTTATAAACATTTCAAACACTTAACATTAGTAAGGATAATGTTTTTTCATCATCAAAACACATGATTAGAACCACCTTGGTTCAACACTAATATTTTATCCTTCTAGACTAGTGACTAGTACTAATAGGTTCAAATGTGTCATTTAGGATTATATGCTTATTATTTCATTAGAAATAACCTATACGAGACCTATCCTTGATACCATTTATTAGCTCTGGTGTGGCAACTAAGAGAGGAGGTGAGTTAAGTGAATAAAAATTCTCCAATTTTTTTTAATATAATTAAAAATTACCCTGTTAATGAAAAACAAATTATTAAACAATTTACTAACACAAATTAAAATAAATGAAATTTGAAAAATAAAGAGGAAATAGAAGAGATGTGTAAACCAATTTTATTCTAGTTTGGTACGTCACCCACACCTACTTCTACACTCTAACTCCTTATTGAAATTTTAACTAACAATATCTTCTTTAATGGGTGAAAACTAAGCTTTATACGTTCACTCTCTTTTTCAAAGGAATAAGAGTAATCCTTACTATTTTGATTCCACAACAATACTACATTAAAAATACAATCTAAAAATCCTTACTAAACCAAGTTGTAGTGTTTAACAGGATCACAACTACACCAATTGATGAATACAATTAACATAATACAAAATCACTTTAAAAAACCTAAAAACCACTCAATTGCTTCTCAATTAACTTATAATCAGTTAAACAATTCTTAAAGACTTTCACATACCCTAATACACCTAGTTATAGGTGAAATTTAGCCTATTATTCATTTATAGCCATTTTGATGCATTAAAACTCGTTTACTTCATTACTTATTTTTGAAACTAGCTATTGGAACACAATCCCTTACACCACTAGTTGACCACTTGATTGCACTAGTTGACTAGTGACTAATTGACTAGTATAATCTATTAATCGACCAATTTTAGGAAAATTAGCACACTCGTTGACCACTCCAACATACTAGTTAGCCAGTCTATATAAAAATTGGGTTTTAACAAATTTAACGTATTAAAATGTAGGTAAATAACCTTAAAATATATTCTAACATATTAAAAACAATTTTCACACACACACACACAAACACACACATACATACAAACACTTTTCAGACTAGTTCCTTAAAAAGTTTTAATATGCCAAGAGGATCATTAAAACACTTCCCATACAATTCCTCTTAATCATATAACTTATATGCGTAAACACTAAACATGAATGCATTATGCATGATGTGAGCTAATTAAATAACTTGAGATGAAAAGGATAAGATTAAAACTACAATTATAAAGTATAACCTATATAATTTTCAATCTTGATCATGGTATTGAGTCCTTTTTCTTTTGTTCTTCAGGAGCTCCTTTTTAACTTCCAAGGCTTTAAACTATATCTTTTAAGCACGTTATCTTCAAAAAAATATCTTTTAAAAATATAAAACACAATGAAATTGATAGTAATAAGCTTATTTTATCATCATTAAAACCTAAGAAGAATATCCCTTCTTTCAACACCTTAAATCTGTTCAACACAATGCTTTCCTAGACTTAGTTAATTAATTAAACTATAAATCTTATTTAGATCTTAAGATTGATGGAGCTCCTATCACATCGATTGTGATTTTATTGAATAATTAACTTTACTTATTAGTTTAGTTACTTAGTTTAGCTAATCATTTCAATTTTTCGTCATCTAAATAATTAAGCACCTTTTGATCTAGTACTCATAGTAGATCCTTATGGGAGACGATATTCTAACTCATAGTCTTATATTACTTGTTAACGAGGTACAATTGCCTTTAAACTTAGGTTAGATTAGATTAAGTTAGATTCAGAATTGGCTAAATAGCAAGTTATGATTAATTTAAATAGTAAGTTATGATTATTATGTCCCATTCACAAATAGCTATAGAGGTTATAAAAAATTTTAAGAGAGCGAATGATAACTTAAATCATCCATTAGTTATGAGTAACAAAGGGACAATTGAGGATAATGAAATTAGTCAGGAAGTTGTTAGATTATGGAATATTGAGGAACATGTAAGGAAAATGAGTTTGAAGGGAAGATGAAGCATATGAAGGACGAATTTAAGATTTTTATCAATGAGACTAAGGAACTGAAGTTCTTTATGACATATTTCATACTAGTTTTGATGATTCGAAAAAAAAACATTTAAGATAAACGTAACTAAGTGTAATAAATTAAAACTTTTACGCAGCTATAGTTCTATTTGTGAAGATTGGAATGTGATAGTTTTATATGGAACTAAATTATATGGCCTTTCCAAGTGTGATCATGTCTTATTTAAATTGGCTTTTAGCTACGCCATTTATGCTATTGAGAAAGAAAGTAATGCTAAAAAACATGGGTCATCCCTCAAAAGTAATCAAAATTTCCTTGATTCCTTCATTAATTGTATTAGAGAAATCTTTACTTCAAGGAAGGATGATATGCAATGTTCTTCATCTTTATTATGTAATTAGAGAATTTTGGATAGCTAAGTTTTTCCAATGATCTTGGTTTTAGTTTTTTTGACCCCCTTGGTTTAGTTTTGTGTTTTGTAATACTTTTTACAACTTTTTAACTCCTTTATAACTTTAATTGAATAATATATTACTTTAAAAAAAGTGTAATTATCTCTTTTATTTAAACTAAGCTATGCTAATTTCATTTGTTAAATAGAATGTTTACTTTCAAGATGTGTACCTATAAGAATATAAAATAGTTTAACTATGCAGTATACTCTAGCTTCTCTCCAAAGAGGGAAGAGAGGATTTTAAAGAAATGAAAATTTTGGTTCGTAATTTAGGACCAATATCCAAGAGAGACTTGTTAATGGATGGTTTTCAATGCATAATTTGTTATAGTTTCATCGATTTATTGCATGAATTATACCAATTTGGAGTTATTTTGGCTAATTTCAAGTACATGGTGAATTAACAACAAATTGGAGGAGTTTTTAGACCGAATTAGAGTAAAATGATGAATTAAGAAAAATATGCAGAACCAATACGGTGGGTACCCTCACCCTCGGTATTGCTCAAGCAAGCCCATAGTATTGCTTTGACATTTATACCAATATGGCGGTATCCCAAGACACTGTATTGGTCTAACAACTTGCTGAATTAGTTATTGTACACAGTGTTTCATTTATTTCAGAGTCAATCTCGACTGAAATACTACAAAATTCAATCCTAAACCCTAACAGCCACCTGTGGGGATTATAAATAGTCTCATTCACATCATTTTTCGGAACGTTTAGGCAAACACAATCAACTTTACATCATCACAGTTAGTTTTTTGTTTTTTTGGTTGTCCATCTTCATTTTCAAGTGTAACCCTTGGTTTTTGGAGCTTTTAAGTGACAATTAAGTGTAGAAAACTCCAAGGAGTGTCCATGTTTTTATTAGTCAATTGTATTTTTCATTTTAAACTTTTATAGACTTTATTTTTGTCATTTATTCAATGGAAACATATGTTATGGCCTTAGCTTGTGTTCTTTCGATGAATATGTTTGAGTAGATTGTTTTTTGGCTAAGGTTATGATTTAGATTGGGTTAAGACATAATATGTTGGATAGGTTTTTACTTGATTTAATGCTTATTTTTCCTAATTTAGCTTGATCAGCTAGATTAAGGCCTTAGCTAATTGAATTTCAGAACTATTAGTGTTTAATTTGCAAAAAATCATTTAGGTAGCATACTTGAATCTAAACGTAGACCCACTTTATGATCTTGTATTAGAACTTTTAAGATTAAAGAACTGAAATTTAGGTTTCTTGTGATTAATGCCTTTTAATCCAGATTATTTATGAATCAAATAAGTAATTTCAGTTTAGAAGAGAAGAGAAATTCCCATGAACATTAGGTAAAGCTTGTTTAAGTGAAGTAAATCCTAAATCAGACCACCACTATCAATTTTAGGAAACTAAACTATTTGAAATTTGATGCCTTAACCAATTTTATCCCGTGGTAAAGTTTAATTTCTTTTAGCTCATATTTTTGTACTTTACATAATTCTTAGTCCGCTTATTTTAATTCGTTTTCAAATTAATCAATCCTTGGTTATCTAAGTAGTTTTGCATCTTTTAATTTGATATCCTTACACTTTGGGATCTCTTGGATACAATACTCAATTTTACTTCATTTTATTCTACTTATTGATATAGGAACAGTTGCTTTTGGTTGGTTTAGGATTTACTTGGATTTATATTGCTTTTGTTTAGACTGCAACAAGTTTTTGTTGCCATTGCCAAGGACTCCTAATTGTGAGATATTAGGTTTGAATTATATTGATTGTCTCATATTTATTCCTTATTTCATTGTTTACTTGTTTATTTTATTTTATTATTTGATCTTTTTGCTTTTAGTGTGTTTTATTTCCAGTTTTTAGTACTTTTATTATCTTCCTTTTGATTTGTTTTCTTTTGTTTATGTACACTCGTGGTCAAAAGCCTGGGAGTTTACCACTTGATATTGAGATTGAGAAAACTATTCATAAGTTACACAAAGTAGCTTGATTAACTCAAAGTAGCAATATTGAAGAAAGAGTTAAAGAAGAACAACTTATGAGTGAAACACAGTTTATAGAGATGGAGCATCAAGATGAAGAAATTACGCAACATCTTGAAGAGAGAAGGTAATTAGCCATGGGGCACAATAACTGACCTACTCCTAGCATTATAAGGCCTAGGATATTAGTGGCTAATTTTTAGATTCCCTACGATATCATAGCTATGGTTGAGGCTTCTCAGTTTGGAAGGTTACCCTTGGAGGATCCAAGCACTTTGGAATTTTTCTGGACATTTGTGATTTATTGAAGTAGAATGGTGTTTTGGAAGATGTAGTGAAGTTGAGATTGTTCCCCTTTTATCCGAGGGACAAGGCTAGAGCATGGATGGCTACATTGCAATTAGGATCCGTTACCACATGGGATAAGATATTGAAGTTTTTCCCACCTGCTACGGTTGCCAAGATGAAGAATGAAATCACCTCTTTCAGTCAATACGAAAATGAAAGTATATATAAGATGTGGGAGTAGTTAAGAGATATGTTAGCATGGTGTCCTAGTCATGGACTCTTTACATAGCACCAAGTTAATACTTTTTACACAAGAGTGACACCATTAACTAGAAGCACCACAGATGCATTAATAAGGGGTAGCTTGATGAGAAAAACAATAGAACAGGTATACAGGTTGATTAATGAGATGACCACAAGCAATTTTCAGTACCATATAGATAGGCATCCTAAAAGGTCTACAGGTGTTCATGTAGTGGATAATTCAATTGCTTTATCAGGTTAGATGGAGATTCTTACAAAGAAACTAGATAGTTTGATGCACAATGTCAGTGTTGGAGCAAGTTCATCAATGACAATTTGTAATATGTCCGAGCATTATGGTGGACATTCCCATCCATCCTTCATGTTAGGCCTCTAAGTCCACGCAGCGAGATCATGCAAGTATTGGCAAGCTTTGGCCAATTCTTAGAACGCAAGTCAGCACGAGAAAAGAGTGTTGACGACGGAACAAGGCAAAGTCCTGAGATACTTGCGAGTAGGCGAGGAATGCGGGAAGTGTTGGCAAAGATCTTGGAGTAGGCGAGATTCGACACGTCAAGCACCTTCGAGGGAAGGTTAGCTGGATCACACGCATGAGGAAGGCATGCAACTACACTAAGGCAAATGTGGGCAAGTGGGATTAGACTTGGTGAGAATTTTGGTAGAGTCTCTGATCTTGTAGGCATTGACTTGGCTACATACTCGGATAAATGGACCACGACTAATGGACTTGGCGTGGGTAAGGATTGGATCAGGCCAATGTGCTATGCAGTCTTCAGCGAGATCACACAGCATCATCTACGGATAGAGATCGTGGGAGATCTTGGATGATGTGGCGACAGATAGAGTTGTAGTGGGATTGAACATCTAAAGATAGTAGAGATCTTCGAGGATAAGGATGTAGAGTTCTAGTCAAATGTAAACTCTTATCTAGTTGTATTATGTTGTAATTCTATCTTATCATATTGGTTCAATTAGGATTCGGATTGTAACTTTGCTTCCAAGCCAGAGGGCCTATATATACCTCATTCGAGCTTTTCTCTACTCACTTAATCAAAGAGAGCTTCTTTGTATTCTTTGGAGGTGAAGTATATAAAGGTTGGTATTTTTACTGTATCTCTAATGTTCTTTGTTACCTTTACTTTCTTATTGCTTTTATAAGCTTTGTTACTTTGAGTGTGCGAGTGAAACACTGCGAAGGGTGTTGAGGGCTGAAGTCTTACTTAAGCAGACCTAATTGAGACTGACGTACAAAGTTGTTGGTGCTAGAATTCCGAGAAGGATCAAGTTCCAAGGAGATCCCTGTATCACCTACCGTAGTACTCCTTTTAAGTGTCATTTAGGTACCAATTGATGATTTTCCAGCTGGATCTCTCATTCTATTGGCTGCAACTTGCACAATTTGCTTCCCACTTGCAATTACCATATATATAGAGATCTGGAAGCTAGAAAAAACAAGAATAGATAAAGAGAAATACTTTTTTCAAATCAATTTGCAGATTCTCTCAAAGTTTAGGGCTCCTAATTAGTGTTCTTCATTTTTCTAATTTTCTTTATAGATTTAAGTAGTTTTCAGATTGTAGAAGCTCAATCTCGTGTCTTAGACCTGTAAGGGTGCTTGTAGCTCTAGTTGTAGATCCTATCTTTTGTATTCAAATCCACTTTTGAGCTTATATATTCCAAAACATGAGTTATATGCATGCTATCTTTTCTTTCTTGATTCAAATGAGTGGTTGAACATGTTTGTGGTTAAGGAATGGTTCTTTGATGATTTGAATACATGCTTATATGTGATTAAGGGCTGTCTTTTACTTATTTGAATGCTTAAAGTTTGTCTTAAAAGGATTGTTTAAGATTAAGAAGGTAAATGGAGAAAGAAGGGGAACAATCTATTAATCCATTAGAAAATCAATAAGTAACTTAATTTTAATCAATATAGGACCAATCATTGGTTAATATAGAGGGTATTAATATGAAATTCTAAATTTTTAGATTAATCTTCTTGCACTTTAAGCCTTCTTTTGGTTGATTTAAGAATAGACTAAACCTTAAACTTTAAAAGTAAGAGAAAAGGCATTGATTTGATCATAACCTTGTCTTGATTTAACAAAGTTCCCTTAGGAAAAGTCCCTTGATCCTTAATTAATCTATTTAGATCATAAAAATTATTTCTTTAACCATTTAATCCATTAAGCAACTTTAAATTTCAAAGTTAGTCTTCTTTGCAAAGTTGTAAGCCCTTTAGTCTAGTTTGATAAATTTAGTTTAATTAATCATTCAATTTAGTTTCTTTGGATAATTGTGATCCATTTTCCTTCATTTTGATTATAAGTGATCTCCGTGGGATGATAATTCAAGTCTAAAATACTCACTTTACTTCTTGTGATCAGTATACTTGTCCGTTAGTTGGATTTAACTTTGTTTTTAGAGAAACAGCTTCAATTGTTAAATTTGGTAATTAATTTGTTTAATTTGATCTTAATAGAAACCAACACAACAGAAATGCATACATAACTTATAAAATAATTAACAATAGTATTGCATTTCTAGGAAAAAGGGAAGGAAATATTTATATTGTTGATCTAGATGATTTTTTAAACCTTAATATGAAGTGTTCAACTTTCATAAGTGAAGATGCACGAGTTTGTCATAGAAATCTTGGACATGAAAATATAAAGTTAATATCAATTCTCAACTCTAAGCAACTTGTTAATAGACTCCTGAGCATGAATTTTAAGAAAGATAGAGTTTGTGGAATATGTCAAATGGGAAAACAAATAAGAAGATCCTTTAAAAGTAAGAATTGGTAGCCACTTCTATATCTTTAGAACTACTTCATATGGATTTGTTTGAACTTACTAGAGTCGCTAGCTTAGGTGGTAAGTTTTATGGATTTGTGATTGTAGATTATTTCAGTAGATTTACGTGGGTGTCATTTTTTTAGTAGTAAAAATGAATTCTTTAAGACTTTTGTGAAGTTAGCTAAGAAAAATCAAAAATCAAAATATTTATCTATTGCTTATATTAAATGTGACTATAGCACAGAATAATTTGAAAATGACTTGTTTGTATGCTTTTGTGTTGATAATGACATCTAGTAAAATTTCAATACCTAGGACCCTCAACAAAATAGTGTAGTAGAAAGAAAGAATAGTACTATGAAAAATGGCTAGAACCGTGATTAATGAATATGACTTACCAAAGTATTTTTGGTCGAAAGTTGTTACATTAGCATGTCATATAGTAAATAATGCATAAATTATATCTAAAATTGATATGATCCCCTACGAACTTTGGAATAGTAAAAAGAATAAAATTAGATATTTTAAAGTTTTTTTTAGTGCAAATTCTATATCTTGAAAACTAAAGATAACTTAGGAAATTTTGATTGAAGAACAACATAAGGTATTTTTATAGGATATTTCTTGATTATAAAAGAATACAGAGTGTTTAATAAAAGAAATCTAGTTATAAAAGAATCCTTTCATGTGGTATTTGATGAAACTAGCCCTATTGAAAGTAAGAGAAAGTTTTAAGATGATGATATAAGTTTGTTTGAAAACTTGGAAAAGTTGGTCATTAAAGAAGATAGTAAAAATACCCCATAAGAACCCATTATTGAACCAAGAAGGAGAAAAAAGAAGGATGAGGAGCCTCTTAAGGTTTGGAAATATGAGAAGAATACAAAATGGATTTTTAATAATAATCTATATGAGCAAGATAATATAGTAAAAAGTAAGGCTAAGTTAATAACTTAATGCTAACAAAAAAAGAAGGTATAGATTATAAGGAGACATTTGCACCTATAACTAGGTTAGAATCTATTAGGGTTTTATTTGCAATTGCATCTTATATGGAATTTAAGATTTTTAAAATGGATGTTAAATGTACTTTCTTAAATAGTTATATTCAAGAAGAGGTATATGAAGAACAACCCTCAATTTTGAAAATCGTGATGCTATCAATCATTTTTTTGAATTAACTAAAGGATTGAATATTTTTTAAAAAAGCACCTATATCTTAGTATGATAGGTTGAGTGCTTTTCTTTTGAAAAATGTTTTTATTAAAGGAAATGTAGGTGTAACTTAATCACTTATTATTTTTTGTAAGGAGAAAAAACTAATTTTCATCTAATTTAGATGAATGTCAAAAAGTTAGTTATTAAATTGAAAATTTTTTAAGATTGAACACTAAAGTGAAAAATAAAAAAAAAGTTGGTCACTAAATTGAAAATTTTTAAAAGTTAGTATGTGATAAGATTGTATACGTGGATATTTATGTGTACACTTTTTACCACATAAATATTTAGTTTCAAGTTCTATTAACTGTGTCAATAAAAATTTAACAAAATTTACCTTTTTACCTTAGTTGAATGGGTTTTAAAAGGTTGGCTACTAAATTGAAAACTTTTAAAAATTAGACACTAAAAAAAACTTAAAAAGTTGGTCACTAACAAAATTATTATTAAAAAAATCTTTATTGTCCTATTGATTAAATTATCTGTATGCCATACATTAATATGGTAAGAAATTATAACACGTCTTTACATAATATATTATCACATTATTAATAACTAATTACATCAAACTTAAAAAATTTATACTTGTTAAGTAAATTACAAATCACAAAAGTTAAGGATACTAAGAAGATACAAATCACAACTTTTTTATTAAAAAAAGAAATAATTTTTTACAGCTTCTATCAAAACATTGTGAACTTATTTTATACAAAAAAAGAAAAAGCACATATAAAATTTTAAGGGATAATAATTACACAAGTGATAAACCTTTTAGGATTTTTTTAGTTGAATGATAAACTTTTTATATATATCATTATTTGGGCATAGTTTAAAAATTTTAATTGTAATTATATCTAGTACAAAAAGTATGTATCTTGTAAAAAATTATATATTATTTTTTAAATTTTTAAATTTTTTATTTTTAAAAAATATTTTTTATTTTAAAAATAATTATGAGATATATTTCAAATTTAAAATTATTTTAAATATATTTTAAGATATATTTTTCAATTATATTTTAAATAGAACAATTTTTAGTTACTAAAATATATATAATTCAACAATTATTTATAAATGAAAAAATA
>JAOXYD010156125.1:0-24085 GCA_028565735.1 Pinacopodium congolense | reverse complement strand
TAATGAAAGGAAAAGAGAATGAGGGAAAGGGAGACAACGGCAATGGAAGTTATGTCACACCTACTTGATTAAAAAAGGTAAGTTGTCTTGTTTTAGTTTATTTTTTAGTCCTTATTACTTAAAACTATGCCTTAGACAAAGTTTAACTTAAATTGAGTTATAACTAAACCTAATCCTTATAGGACGATATCCATGTTTATTATAAGTATACAACCCATGCAGTTGCGATATTAATGTAAAATAAGTTAGTGTTTGTGTTAGCGTAGAAAATTGGACAAAGCATTGGTTAATGAAATATTGAACCATTGAAGCTCTAATGTGTAGTTTTAATGATTATAAAACATAATTCTTACTAGTGTTTTAAAGTTTCATATTGGCATGAAGTTTCATAATCAAGAGGAAATTTTGTGATTTATTCTAAAGAAATCTTCTTGATGTGTTAAATGTTTTGGAAAGTTGTTTGAGTTCATTTGAGTGTGAATATCTATGAGTAAGGATTTTATGTGAAATTTTTTTTAGTATGTTTGACAAAGTTTGGGAGATATTGAAATAGTTTTGGAAAGTGTTTGAAATGAAAAAATTCCATTAACCAAGAAATATTTTGTGTTTGAGAGTAATTGATAAGCCCTGGTGTTTAGAAATACTTAGGGGATGTCTTCTAACTTGTGTAAATTGGTTTTGAAGTGAAATGAAAGATTTTGAGAAGTTTAGAAGAACCTTGAAAAGGTTTTGAAAATTTTTGGAAGGTTTTAGAAGTGCTTAAACTTTTATGGCTAAGACATATTGTACGGTTAAGCTTAATTAAAATTTTTTGGTTGGGATGACTTAAAACTTGTGTGAATTGGTTTTGAAATGAAAGAATTGATTTTGAAATGTTTAGGAATGGTTTAGAATTAATTTTTTAATAAGAGATATGAAAATATGTTTAACAATATATTAATAAAGACATTTTGAGTTTTTTAGATTAATTAATGAATCTTAATCACCAAAAACATTTTAAGGGAACATTTTAAGGGAACTTGTGAAATTTGTTTTTATTAGTTATTGGATTTAAGAAATTGGTTTTAGGTTGTTTTGATTGAATTAAGTTGCCACAAAATTTGGAAATTTGTTCTACAAAACCATCAGTCATCTAGTGCCGTGACATAGTTAACCAGTGTTGTGAAATGGGCGACCATTGCCTTTTTTAGGACAATTGGTTGACCAATATTAAATGTTGGCTAGTCAATAAATAGGAACATTGGTTTTCCAAATGAATGGAGTGGGCAATCAATGGTTGGTCAACCACTTCATGAACACAGGTCGATCAAATGAGAAAAAAAAAGATAATGAATAGTTTGTTTTATTGTCTAATGGTTTAACTTCTCTAACAGCTAGGAATCCTCTCTAGTGGCATTTTGAGTTTAGAAACTCTATAAATAAGATTCATAAGGATTATCAAACAGGTTTTGATGAGTTTTGATTATGACTTAAATGAATTGAGAGAGTGTTATGTGAATGAGAAAGAGTTTGGGGGTTGTTATGAGTTATCTTACAATTATCGCATTCATTCTTATTTTATGAGCCCATTTGAGCATTGTTTTGATCCATTAAGAGGTTTGGGTTATGTATGGCTTAAGTAAGGTTGTGAGCTTGTGATTTATGGCCTTGATATTATGTTGAGATTGGTTGAAAGAGGGTTACTCTTTGCCTTATTTAAAGTAAGATTTATATTAGGTTACTCTTACTCCTTACCCTAGAGAAAGGTTTGTAAAGGTTTCTCTTCATCCTCTCAAAGAGAAGAGTCTCTAACAGCTAGGAATCCTCACCATAAAAGTTGATTTGCATTCTCTTCTTATTACTCTTTTAATTTATGCAAGTTATTATAATTTTTTATGTAATTTCTTTAAATTGAATTATTTTCATTAAATTGGCATTATCTTCATATTGATTGAATTGTGATCTAGAAATTGCATTCATAGGAAAAATCTGTTTAATGCTTAAGTTTATAAAAAATTTCAAACACCTAATTCACTATACGTCTTAGGTGCCATACTAGGGCTAACATGGACAATAGATGGAAGGATTTCAATAAAGTAATGAACTATTCTCATAGCCTTTATGCTTAGATGATAACCCCATTAAAGTTCATAATTAATACATAAAAAATAATAGAACCTCTCATTTCCATTCAGGTTTATCAATTATCTTACCAAGGTTTAGGGTGGAATAAGGTTATTGCTAAGGTTATGAACACAGATATTCAAGGTTATAAGAAGTATAGTTTAAGGAAGCTTCATTTAGTTAGAAAGGATTTAAAGACTTTGAATACAAATCAATTGCCTAAGGGGAAAAAGTATACTTTTATTAAGATCCAAAAAATAAAGTTAATCAATTTTAAGAGGAAGTTGATTTTAGAAGGTATGTATAAGCACCATACTTCTAGCACAATTAGATTAAGTAGAAATCTTAAGTGTAATGGCTTAAAAAAGGAGACAGGAAAACTTTTTATTTTCACAAGGCACTACTAAGAAAAAGGACGGTTAATAAGATTTTAAAATTAACTGGCTCTTATAGACAAAGGATCTATAAACCACATGGCTTGAAGGATGAGGCATTTCTTTATTTTAAATGATTGCTAGGTTCTTAGAACAACTATAACCCCTATATGTAGATTTTGGAATATTTCATATTTAGCCAGTTGACTAAGGAATATACCCATACCTTGATCAAGCCAATAACTCCTTTTGAAAGTGAAACCACAATTAAAAGGTTAAATTTTGATAATGTCATAGTCCTCATGTGTTGAATGCCTATTTCTTCTATTAAACCTCCCTCATACTCAAAATTAAATATTTTAGGCTTATTCCTTATTTTAATAATCTTTAAAATATTAGCATTGAGACTAAAGCTAGTTCTAAACCTTTTGGTGAATCTTACTTAAACAACTTTCCTCAAAGGTAGAATTATAAGGGATAATATATTTCTTTTTGAAAACTTATTCGAAGACTAACAATAGAAAAGTCCTAAAGGATTATGCCTTAAAGATTGATCTTCCTAAGGCTTTTGATTTCAATAGCTAATATTTTTTTAATTTCACGGTTAAAACATTAGGATTTACAAATACTTCTAGTTCCCTTTACATCTCCTTTACATCTTATGGTGTACTTATCAATGGGGAACCAAAAAAGGTCTTTGTAGGAAAGAGAGGTCTAAGACAATGTGATCCTTTATCCCTTTACTTATTGGTATTATGCATTGAGGTGTTAACCAAGTTGATAAATTACAAAATTATTACTTCAAGGAACTTAATCTATCACATCAAATGCAAGAAGCTCATCATCTTTAATCTAGCATTTGTTGATAACTTGCTTATATTGTATGAGGCCAAAGAGAGCTTAGTCAAGCTATTTATAGAGTCCATTCATGAGTTAAAAAACTTATCAAGACTCGAGATTAATAAAAAAAATCATTTGATCATATTAAAGGTTTTAAATTATGTTAAACTTTTATCTGTTCTAATTGGTACGCAGACAAAAACTCTACTAGTAACTTATTTAGGGATTTTCAATCATTTAAAAGACATATTTCACACAAGAATAAGTTTTTGAAGCAACTAAAGTTTGTTTTTTTATATGAAAACATCACTACTTGTTTCAGTCCTAAAAACCTACTTGGTTATTGGACTTCCCATATACATTACCTATAAAAATGGCTAAGAAACTTAAGGGAACTAGGAGGAATTTATTATGCAATGGTCATGTTATGGAGAAGTCAACGACTAAAGTCATATGGGAGGAAGTGTATTCAGCTAAAAAGATAAGAGGACTAAATATTAAATCCTCTGTAAATATTACATAAAACTTTATTGATCAATAGTTTTAGAGAATCCACATAGACAAACAAGCCTTATGGGTGAGGTGGATATGCCTATTACATTAAGGATAAGAGTTTTAGGGAGATACAGAGACAATGTGAATACTCTTAGACCATGCAGTAGATCTTGAAACTTAGACCATATGATAACAATGCCATTAGGATAAGGATTAAGGATGGGAAGTCCACTTCATTTTGGTTTGATAACTAGTCAAAGTTTGTATCACTTACCCGTATTCCTAAAACTTATAACTTTAGGCACCTAAGTTATCCTATAGCTAATAGAGATCATTACTACGGAGGAATCGAATTGTAATTTTAAAATATGTACTAATCTATTCAATGCCTTGCCTAATTACAACCCCAATCTTACATTGGAAGACAAGTATTATGGTCACTTCATTCATCAAGCAATTTTATGGGATTTGACCATAGTTAAAATTTTTAAATAAAATAAAACCAAGATCTCAATCCTAATATCACTAAGACCATAAATAGGCAAGTGTACCTATTGTATAGTAGTATAGCTTATTAAGAGTCTAAATTGTCTATCCCATGAGGATTGTTGATGAACTACTAGTAATTTCTTTCTCTTTACTATCTAACCTAACTAATTTAACGAGTGAATTAATAATTAAATAATCTAAATAATTCCATTGGAAGCTTAATTCAACTTGTGGAACCTATCATTTTGATTAGATTCATAACTAATATGAAAATCTTATGTAAGTCTATCTCTAGATCTTGATACAAGATTCATTACTTATGGATTTATCTATTCATATAGATGATCTCTTAATCTAATTACATCAAATAAAATAATTATAATTGAAACTTGCATTCTTGTAATAGTCAAAACTAATATCATTAATCCCATAGATAAATCAAAGCCATAATTTGGAAATTTTAAAAGGAACAACGTCAAATACCACATCTTAGGGTTTATAAACTTCCAGACCTTGTAAGAATTTAGTTCCTAAACATGATAAAAGAAACAACAATAATCAAAGAAGAACAAGAGGATTGGAAAGCTCATTATTATAATGCTTGAATGCTTGAATCTTCAATGACTAAGGATGGAAATTATTCTTGATCTTCAATGCCTTAATGTTTTGACCTAATTATCCTCCTAAAATTATCCTAAAATCTTGTAAAGATGGCTTAGGAATGGCCCTTGTTCTCTTTGTGGCAACTTAAGGCTTCCAAGGATCAAAAAGCATAACAAAATCCAAAAACAAAACTCCTAAACAGGGTACAATATCACTCTTAAATGGAGGAATATAATGCTATAGTTGAAGTCTCTATTTTTAAGATCAATGGTGGTTTACAGTACCATTAACGGCATAATTATGCATCATATAAATCATTGTTGTAATCCAAATTTGACGAGATAAAGACTACTTTTCAATGGTAAAATATTTTAAATGTTGAAAAATGCTAGGCAATAGTAAAAAAGGCTAGTTTGAGGTTCCAAGCACATAAATAGGTTTTTTTTTTGATAAGTTTTATGCAGCAAGTGTATGATAATATATCATAGAAAGTGATTTGAGCATTGTTTATGATTTTTGGACAAGTTTTGTTTGAGTTATGTATGGATATTGTGAAGTTTGTGTGTTGCATCCATTCTAAGTATAGTGTGAACTCTTAAACACCTTAACGAGTCAAAAGTGAAATTCTAAAAGTTGTTGTGTGAAGAGTGGAATTGAGAAAGAGCCATGTGTATTTTTAAGAGGTTATTCCTTAGCCTTCAAAAATAAAAGTGTTGTTGGGAGTTTATTCTTGAGCTTAGTGAAAAAAAAGGAGAGTAAAAGTTATCCCTGAGCTTTAGAAAGGAGGTGTAAAGGTTATTCCTGATCCTTGAAAAATATTTGTAATTTATTGTTATAATAAAAATCTCAATAGGTTGTTGCGGATTACATGAGGTATTGTCAGTTGGTCCTACACAAAATAAGTTTAAATAAATTGACCATTTTGGCATATAAATCCATAAATAAATTAAGACTAACTTTTTAATAAGTGCACTGATCAACAAGTACTGTAGTGAAGTATATTTAGGACTCTGAATGTTGATCCCATAGGGAAGGTACGTAATGCCTACGTCATATGGATTACAATTATCTAGAGAACACTGAATTACAATACTATCTTGAGAACACTGAATTATAATTTAATTAATTAAACGATTTCAAACCTAAATTAGAAAACCTAGAAAGCTTTCAATTAATTACAACAGAGGTTCAAGTTTAAAGTTCGTAATTATTTAGTTAAGGTTCACGTAGTTGATGGTTTAATTGATTTAGAGTTTACAATGCCTAATATAGGATATCTTTACTAAATCAAAACAATGCTATGGTTAAGTCATTGTCTTATCTCTATTAGTTCTATCCTAGAGTTTGATCATGCATTAGATTTAGGTAATAGGCCTAAAGATCAAGAAGTTTAGTCTTAAAATAACATACTTCAAAACTATCATCCATATGATTAACTAAAGTTTGTTCATGCACTAATTTAAACCACATTGTTTATTGATTTATCTAATAACCTAAGTAGATTTCTTCGATCCTAGATTATTTAATGGCTTCATCTTAATTGGTCAAGTTAACACAAGCATTAAACATTCAATAAACAAAATTAGCTTACAAATCATTCAATAAGCATCAATTAACACATTAAGCAACCTGACTTAACTAAAAATTCATATTAAGCACACATAATCAAAGAACATAAGATAGCATAAAAAATACATAACTTTGATTAATTCACAATAATAACAATGTAAAACAAGATTAAGAGTTATATGTCACCAAATCATATCCTCAGATGATGATGTAGCTCTAAATCATGTTTATGTAACTATTAGAATCCACAAACATCTTAAAAACTCAAATTAAAAAATATTGAAAATAAAAACTAACTAAAATCAAATTAAACTTAACTTAATCTAAAAAACAAAGAAAAACAAACTGTTTTGCCTAAATCTAATTCCTAGGATGTCTGGAGACCTCTATTTGTAGGGGAGAGGCTTCTATAAGTTGAAGATCAAGTCAAGTCGCAATTGTTGAAGAATTTTCTAGAAAAATGTGTTTATAGACTTCAATAGTGGTTGAGCACTGAAGAACAATGATAGGTCTCAACCATCGTTGAAGAGCAATAGATTTCCATTAATAACCTAATCTTGCATCCATCAAGGTGGGCTATTGGTCCTTCAATGTGGATCACTCTAAACTCATATTGAGGGTCTGAAATGTGATGTTTTAACCTTATTTTTACAAAATTCTTAAAGTATTCACTCCAAATTATAAATTAATCAATTTCAATTAATAATTAAACATTTAAACACTTAAATAAGGGAAAATTTACATCAAATAATATTTAAAAACACTATCATTTTGACCCATAATAGTATGAGAAAGTGATTATGTCCAAACCATGATAAATTAATTAGAATTTTGCTCTTCCCTTAAATTTTCCTTTATAGGTTGTTTATATTATTTTTACTATAAGTTGCTTATATGTTTTTTTATAATTTCCCATATAAATTTTTATATTGTCTTTACCTTCATTTATTTAGCCTTTGTAATTTGATTTATGTATTTAGTAAATTAGAAATTATTTTAAAAATCATTTAAGCTTTTACAAAGAAAAAATTTGTTGAACATAAGACCAATACCTTAGAAGAATTTTTGAAACCCTTAATTTAACCCCCCTTTAAGTGTCATAAGGACTAACAAGTGATATCAGAACATAGGTCTCACATATCACCAATTCTAGTGAATTGGTGAATAAAGATTATGGCATATAGTTTAAAAACACCTCCTTTTTATAATGGAGATAATTTTAAAGATTGCAAAATTAGGATGAAGGACCATCTCTTAAACTTAGGAACAAAGTTTTGGGAAATTGTAGAACATGGACCATGCACCCTTATGAATACCATAATTGTAAATAATGTTGAGTTTTTAATTAAAATTGCTTATTTTGAATGAAACAACATGAATTCAAAATTGATCTTTTTTAATAATGAATTTTTACCTATCCTGTTGAGTGCATTGAGTATGTAAGTGTTTAACAAAGTTTCAACATGTGGAAGTGCACAAGAGATTTGGTGTACATTATAAAAGGACTACTAAAGTAAAGAAAAGGAAAGTAAACATGAAAAAGTAGCTTACATGTGCTTCAAGGATGATAAGGTTCGCACTTCCCTAAATCCTTATAATGAAGTATCTTCTTGCTCTAAATCTCTCTCAAAATAAGAAGATATTGCATGCTTGGCATAAAAAAAACATTGAAATTACTTGATGCATGTAGATTAGAAAATGAGGAACTTAGAAAAGAAGTAGAATAAAAGAATGGCAATAAGTATAACATGTAAAAATTGTAGAATAAAATAGGACCTCAAAGAATAAGTTAGAATTGATGAATGTGGATACTAGTGAGCTTAAAATGAGAAAGGAAAATGCATCACTAAAAAAGGAAGTGGAATTTTGAATTTTGAATCAATATTAGGATGTTTAATGTTTACAAATGATAGCTATGGATTAGGTATACTAGTGTTAATGAAACTTCAACTAGTAAGAGTGTTTTCATTAAAGAAAAGAATTTAGAAGAGGAAGAAAAACCTAGGCTATCTATAAGCAATGCCATATCATCATCTAGGGCATCATCTTCTAGATCTCATTCTAGGAAAAATCATCTTGTGTAAAGGTTATCCTTGATCATCGAAAATGATTTAAAAGTTATTGTAATAGTGAAAATCTCAACAGGTTATTGGGGATTGCATGTAGGAGAAAGTGGTTATCTTTGAATTAGGATAAATTAGTTTGCATTTCTCTCTTCCCTTACCTTTTTAATTTATAAGTTGTTTATATTGTTTTCATAACTACTAATACACTTCTTTAATTAGTGATATTGTATTTACCTTCATTTATTTAGCCTCTGCAATTTAATTTGAGTATTTAGTGAATTAGAAATTGAGTTAAGAATCATTTAAGTTTCCATGAAGTAAAAATTTGGTGAACATAGGACTAATAATTTAGAAGATTTTTTAAAACCCCTAATGCTCCCCCTCTTAGGTTCCATAGAGACTAACATAGACAAATTGGCTCACTTTGGCTCTATAATTATTTTATGTAGCTACTAGACTTGTATTTCTAATATGTGTAGGGAAGTCTCTATGCCTTCAAATTGAGATTTTTATATTGATATAACCTTAACTAATAATCCTCTCAATATCAATTCTTCATCTTATTGAACAAGTTGCTTAACTTGTGCTGTCAAGTTATGGATGGAGGCCTCTACACCTTCGAATTAGATTTTTGTTTTAGATATAGCCTTAGTAACTCTCTTAAAATTCAATCCTTCTTTTTATTGCTAGTAATAATCCAACAGAGGCTACTCAAAATAAATTTAATCAATCCATGTTACGCTGTGAGGATTGCTTTAATGGTTAGTGGAAACCATTCCATTTACTCTCCACTTTTTTACTAAAGTTCTTTAATCATCCTACCATTGATATTTCTACCATTGATTATTTTATCATGCCATTACATTAACTTCTTGTACTTCAAAATTGCAAACATAAGATCAATAAAATAAATTTGAAACAATTAAACATAAAAAATAAAGAAAAATACATGGTTAGTCTAGTAAAATCAAAATTTCCTAGTATCCACCTTCAAACCCTGTCAATGGCATCAAAAACTTAATAGGGTATGAATATACCTCAAAGTTTTAAATAAAATAAACCCAAGATCTTAAATTTAGTAATAATAAACCATAAATAAGCAAGTGAACTTATTAATATGGATGAATTTTGTTATATTTTGATATGTCATTTGAATTGGTTTCATCCCTATTTTTGATATAAAAGTGCTCAATTTATATTATGTTATGCTTAATGGCAAGTTCAATCTCCTAGCATAAATTATAGATAAAAAATGTCAAGCTTTGGAAAGATTTGTATAAAAAATTGGATGCAGGTCTATTATATAGGGACATATATGGAGAGGAACCTATACAGTGGTCTATGCGGACCAATATATACCATTAAAAAAAATAAAGAAGGGTCTTTTCATTAAACCTCAAATCACTTAAATTAGAAAGGGTATAAAAGGGCATAATAGAGGAGAGAAGCTGACATATTAGAGCAGAATATAGAGACTTACAAAATTTCTTAATTTTTTTCCTTTTGTTCATGCATTCTTCTTCATTTTTATAAGACTTTATGTTAGATTTTGCTTATGATATGATTTTAATCTGTCTAATTAGTAGTTCTTGATAGGATTGCTCTTCATTTGTAATTGCTGATCATTTTTAATCATATTTTTTTGTATTTTGATACTCTAGTATGTTTGGGTTAGTTATTTAATGGATTTTAGGTTTGAACTTTATGAATGTTTGATTTTAATTCAATGGACAGCTTTGCTTTTTAGTTCTCACTTTGGTTTCAATTATTTAAGATTATATTATGGTTATTTAGTTTTGATTTTTGTTAGTTATTAGTTGTTAGATGGATTATCTCCCTTTTTCATGTGCTCTTTATGTGTGTGGTTGAGTTCTGCTTTTTATTTTAATTTTTTACATGTTTTAAGATATTTGATTATTTGATTTCAATTTCTGCCCTATTTCTAAGTGTTAAGTGGTCTATTTTAAATAGATTTTTAGGTTTTGGGTTTTGGGTTTTTGGTATAAACTAAGTGATTGTTAGAGTAAGAATCCTTTTTTTTTTCACTTTTTTGTGTTGAAACTTGATTTCCATCACTTATTTAATATTTTTCAACCTTGATTTCCTTAAATTAAATATGTTTTTTGTTCATTTAATGTTTTTTTGGATTAATTTGGGCATGTTTGGCTAGTTTCCTACAGGTTTGAAGGTATTTTAGAGGTAATGGGCAATTATTTATAAGAATGTGATTGAGTCCTTTCAAGTTTTTTGCCTGAAAGTTTAAGATGAATGGGAACTTAGGTTCAATGTTAAGGACTAGTTATTATCTCTAGGCTTGATTGCCCTTTAGTTAATTTCCTAATCTAAAAGATGGGGTTTAGCATGTGATACGTAATAGTATATAGAGATTCTAAAGAGTAGCAATATACTAGTTAAATTTATGGTTAAACTTAGCTAACTAGTTTAGGGTTCCAATTCTTTAGGTTACACCTTTCGAACTTGTGAGTAGGTAGCCTAAGTTAGTCATTCCTTAGTACCTAATGCTTCTTCATTATTAAATTTAAAGAGCTTATTCGAGGTTATAGTGGAGTTAAGGGGTGATTCTAAAGCTTGTTAGATTCACCTACTTTCAAAGGATCGAGGGTTTGAGAGCTTGTTCAGACCCATAGACTAACATCTTAGCTGGAGGACCTTGTATCTACATTTAAGGATCAAAGATTGTCCTAAAATCCTGATTATACCTTCAACATATTTCTTTGTTATTATTGTTAGTTTATTATCTCTTACTTTGTGTTTATCCTTTTTGTTGTTTTTATTGCGTATGAACTTGTTTAATTCTCATCACTTTAAGAGTTTTTATTTTCTTTCCCTTTGTAACATTTGAAATAGTGTGAAATAATCTTATGGTGATTAAGAGCGATGAGAGCATCGTTCCTTTTTATGGGTCTGCTAGTTGTTCATGGCTTCATCGTCCTCCCCCTTTCTTACCTCCTCCTTTTTAGCTCTTAAGTCCCTTCCTTTTCCCATGATCCTTGCTCCTTTTCTGATTGAATCCATTCTATAAGCCTTAACCCTTTCCCCTCGATGGAGAACCCGAACCCTAACCCTAATTCTTCCTACTCTTCTCCGACTCTTGGTAAAAGTCCCTTCTCGGTTAGGGTTTCTTCGATTCCCTCTCCTCCTCCCTTAGAGCTGCTTTAATCTAACCCTCCCACTCTCCCAAAACTCCCTCTTCCTTATCTGTCAAACTCTCCCCATCCAACCCCTCCCATCCCTACCCCGTCTCTTCCATCCTTCTAGTCTTACGAACTAGCTAGCTCTATCATTAAGGAGCCTGAGAAGTTCCCTCCTCCTCGCACTTGGAAGGCTGTGGTTTTCAAGTTTTAGGAAAATCAAAGGAACTTTGTTGACTTCTTCCAAAGTATGTTAGGGATGAAGAAAGATCTCCCTTTTCCAAGGGAGTATCTTTACCTTCTCTTTCTGAACCCCATTTCAGAGGACTATATCATTACTTTAAGTTCCCCTAGTTCTGACCTTGAGATTAAAGAAGTGTTCCACTCCTTTAATCCTTCTAAGGCTCTAGGTCCTGACGGTTATAATGGGTTCTTCTTTAAGTAAACTTGGCATATAACTGGTGAGGACATTACAAATTCCATCCAAGACTTCTTAAAGAAGAACCTAAGTTTGTAATGTCCTAGGACTAACAATTTGCTTAAATTATTATTGTTTAATTTAACAAGGTTCTCCTTAGCCGTATCAACCCTAACAATTTGCTTTTATAAAAAACTGTTGGATTAGAGACAACATTCTTTTAGCCCAAGAAATATTTAGGAATTATCACTTGGATAATGGCCATTAGTACTGTGCCATCAAAATTGACCTTAAAAACCTGGACTTCTTAATTTTTGTCCTTCAAACCTTAGACTTCCCTCATCATTTTTCTAGATAGGTAATGGGATCCCTTCTAAGTTCTTTAGAGGTAAATCAAGGCTTAGATAAGGGGATCCTCTATCCCCTTACCTTTTCATTATTTGTAGGAAAGTCTTCTCTAGAAGTCTTGATTTGACTATCAGCAGAACTCCTGATTTTTTGTTCTATTGGTGTTGTTTTAAGCTTCACCTTTCTTACCTAGTATTTGCTAATGATCTCTTTCTCTTTTTCCATGATAACAAAACTTCCTTCCAAGTGTTATTTGACTACCTTCATTCCTTCTCAAAATTTTCTGGCCTGGACACTATTCTAGTTAAGAGTCAATTCTTTTTATCCCCTCACCTTGGCACCCTTGAGAATCATATGGTGTCTTGCTCTAACTTCTAAAATGGAGACCTCCCTATAAAATACTTAGGTCATCCCCTCTTGACTGGTCATCTCTCTAAAAAGGATTGTCTTTTGTTACTGGAAAAAGTCAAGAATAGAGTTAACAAGTGGACTAATCAATTCCTCTCCTATGTAGGTAGACTTCAAATTATCAATTTTATTTTTTCGTCTTTTCAAGCCTATTGGTCTACCCACTTCCTTCATCCTTCTTCTGTTATCAGAGAATTAGAGGCTAATCTTAGGAACTTCCAGTGGTCTGGATCCCTTACTTCCCACCACTATTCGAAAGTCAACTAGAGGGATATTTGCAAGCCTAAGAAATAAGGGGGCTTAGGTATTAAACATCTTCCATCTTGGAACAATGTTTTCTTAAGAAAACGTATCTGATTTCTGTTTAATGACCCTGAGGCTCTTTGGATTAAATGGGTTAAATGGGTTCATACAATCATCCTTAACCATAAGAATTTATAGACTACTAAACCAAATTATAATAGCTCTTGGAGCTGGAGGACGTTATTACATATTAAGGATTTCATCAGGCACCATTTTAGATTCAAGATAGGCAATAGGAATACCACTCTTTTATGGCAAGACTCGTGGCATCCAAGACTAATCCTCTTAGATCTAACCACTCCAAGATTGATTAATGCTTCTGACTTGCCTTTAACAGCTAACGTCTCCAATGTAATCAAAGACAACTCCTGGGCTTGGAGAGATGTTTCAAATGAGACTATCTGAAACCTTGACCCCCTTCCTTACCACCTAGTCAGCTCTCAAATAGACAGACTAGAATAGCTGGCCAGCCCTATAAAAGGCTATAGAAATACATTAGCCTACTAGTTGTTAAAGCCTCTAAACCCCCTTGTCCCCTAGTATAACCTGGTCTGGCTTAATAAGTATCATAAGATATTCCTTTATTATTTGGATAGCTTTTCTAAATAAACTTCATACCAGGGACAAGCTCCTCTTCACGAACTCCCCCAACTTTTTCTCCCTCTATTTGTCGAACAATGAAACCCTTATCCATCTATTCTTTGAATGCTCTTACTTAAAATTATTCTGGCATCACCTCCTCCACCATTTCCAGCTTCATTTACCTAGCCTTCCTAACCTCACTGAGGTTTTGTCGAGGTACGATTACCCCTTAATCTCAAAACCACCAATATAAATCTTCAGTTTATTATTCTTTTAATTAATGTCTACCACCTTTGGCAAGAACGTAATAATCTCACCTTTAAAGATACAGCCTTGGACGTTGGAAGCCTTTTAATTAAAGCATTCCTTCACACTAAGGAACTTGTCAACCTTTACTCTGAAGAGAGGTAACTGTAGTTTAGTCTTCAGTATGTTTTTCCTAACATTGTGTTTGCAGGTATGCCTAATGCAGATCTCCCGTCTAAAGGCACAAATCCATGGTCCCCAAGGCACTTATTACAAATCAGAGGCCCTAGTGAACCTGTTGTTGCTACTGATTCCTTTAGCAGAAGCTCGAATACCCCTAATCTAGTGCGTGCTTAGGTCGTTCTCTATTTCAACAAGAAGAGGAAGGTGGCATATAGATCTAAGCCAATACTCCTTCCCTCTCCAATCCTCCCTTCATTTGTTGATGATGAAACTTCTGATGACTCATCTCCCCTTGGTTTTAAGAAGCTGAGATCTAAATTTTCTGTCAAAGGTCTAGTTTTTATGAAGCTGGAATTCTCTTTTGTGTAGTTATTTTTTGGATCTCTTTTGTCCCCTTGAAGATGTTTGCTGGTCTTGTTTCCCCATTTTTCCTAGTTTGAACCTTCCTATCAAATGGAGTTGTCCCAGACCTCTTTTTTAGGGAGATAGAAGGGTCGATGTGCTCTTGCTTCTTTTTAGCATGTCAGTTCTTTGTTTGTCTTTGTCCTATTTTATCTTAGTTTATTTAGGATTTCGGTTCTCCTCCTTATTTTTGTGGAGGTTCTTTTTCCCCTTTTGTTGTTTGGTCATAGTGTTTTTGTCCTTTGTCTTGAAACCAATGGTGATGCTTGCTTGTACAATTTGTTTACTTTAATCTAATTTCTGATTTATAAAAAAGACATTTGAAATAACAATAACCTTCTAGCTCTTTATGGTTTGACCCTAACTCACCATAGTACATAGTGGGGTATAATTAGGAATTATTATTTGATTATTTTGTGATGAGCTATCACTTATCGTATATTAAAACTTATTAAGAGTACAGATATCAATCCATGAGGATTATCGATGAACTATAAGTAATCTTCTTATCTCTACTGTCTAACCTTACCAATACAATAAGTAATTTAGTAATTAATTAAACTAAATAACTAAATAAATAATTTTAAAGAAAATTTCACTAGATTAAAGATAAAACTAAAGAAGTTAGGACCTAGATGGTTATTCTCCCTAAGACATGTTCATGTTCATCGTTTCCCTTCAATTTTATGGATTTTCCATATTTTCTTAAAACATAGATTTCTTAAAATGAATCATATTTTCATTTGAGTTATATAATTTCTATCTAACTTAATAAATTAAGTAGAAGTTATCCTTATCTCAAAACATCAACTTGAAGCAATAATTAGGTTTATGTAACATATTATTTGATTAGATTCACACTTAATCTAGAAATCTTATGTAAGTCTATCTATAGATGTCCATGCAAGAATCATCACCTACAGATTGGTCTATTCACATAGATGATCTATCGATCTAAATACATCAAATAAAATAATCATAATTAAAACTTATATTTGTGTAACAATCAAAACCAATTTCATTAATCCCATAGATAAATCTAAGATAAAATCTAAAATTTTAACATTTAATTAAAGAAGTAACATTAAACACCACACATTAGTGTCTATAAACATCTAGATGAAAAAGGGATTTAGTTCCTAAACATATCAAAAGAAAAAATGACAATCAAAGATGAAAAAGGGATTGGAAAGCTCATTCTCATGATACTTGAATCCTTGAATCTTTAATGACTAGTGTTAGAAATCTATCTTGATTTTTATCCCTTAATGTTTTGATCTAATTATGCTCATCTAATTACTCCAAAATCTCATAAAGAGGGCTTAGGATGATCATTAATCTCTTGAGGGCAACTTTATGCTTTAAAGTATCAAAAAGCATAAGAAAAACCTAAGAAAATGCTTAAATAGGCAGGCCAACCTAATAAGCTCATAGCCAAGCTCATTGCTGTGAGTTTAGGCATGCATCTTTCTGCCTAAATCTCACAACTAGGCTTATAATTGTAAGCTCCCTGCTTCCTCCTCTTCTCTTGGTATTTTTCTTCATAAAATCTCCATGGTTTATATCATGACTAGGTGACAAAGTGTGGAGATTAATGCCTTTATGTTTTTTCCCGTCCATTTGATTCCACAACTTATCCAACTCCTAATGTGCCTGAAATTGCTCATAAAAGACCTATAAAAATATATACATTGACCAAAATCATTATAAGCGAGATCTTATTCAAGAATTAATCAATTATTTGTCCAATTCATATAAAAATACCCCTCAAACATAAGATTATAACCATAAAAGCATGTCTAAAAGATGTATATATTTAGCACTATCATAATTTCAATAATAAATCTTGTTGGAACTTGTTTAAAGTGCATTACCCCGAAGTTCATTGTATGTTCCAAACTAGTATGGTTCAAACATAGGATACTTACGAATTCATTCATCATTTGGCTAGCTATAAAAAAGAAGGTTTAAACACCTTACAAAAATTAAAAGGCCTCAACTAATCCAATTTTTTTTAAAATTAAGCAATTAGGAAACTGAAACATTAGATCATCTATACTTTCAATGTCAGTTGCCTTGACTTTGATGGAGACACCTATAGATGAGATGTAATGTCCATTGTAACCAAATAGGATGGGAAAGCATTATTAGGTCCATATATTAAAATATTTTGTAAACTCTAATCTCACCTAAATCATAATTAATCAATTGATAAATATTATTAATTCACTAAGATACTCCAAAAATTGAAATCAAGACTTAGTATTATTCTAAAATAAGCATATAATGAATTTGATACACCTTATGAAATGTTGGCTCACCTAACATAAACAAAGAAGTGAGAACACATAGAGAGAGTTCATTTACTATAATCTACATTCTAATAAATAAATGAAAAGGAATGAGCTTCCTAGTTAGTACGGATAGCTAAAGTATACCTACTACATTACACACATAATATATAGATTCAAAAATATTGATACACGCAAAATTCATAATTAAGTATAATGACATTGAAGCTAACCAATCAATTAATCACAAAATATAATTTAGTAATTATGAACATTTATTATTCTATTCCATATTTTAGGGCCTTATACATCTAATAGAGTTATAGTTAATCATATCCTGGCTAATGTCATCATTATAACTCAATCTTAACATAAAACATATTATCATAATAAGCATTATAGGTACTCTAGCACTACCTTAGTATCTAACAAATAGCATAAGATATTTTCCACTCTTAATGTACCTCGAAACCTCCTAAATGGCTAGCAAGTAATAGTGTAGGGTATTCCATACTCTTAGAATACCTTGGAACTTGTCTCAAGACATGCGTTTGACAATCAATGATAATATAATGTATCGCATCCATATCATCAACAAAATTTAACCACCAATTATATATCATCTTAGGAAAGCTAATAATTTTCCATCTCTTTCCATCACTAATTAAGCCATAAGTCATTTGAATAAAATATTATATTAAATAGCTATCATACTTTGCCTTATCCATCAATGCCAATATGTATTTGCAATATCAAAATCTCATGCTTTTCATAATTAATATAGGTACATCATATAATCATATAAGAACAATAACTTAGTTACCAAATAAATTGTTAAAATTTTCAAATAACACCCAATACTTATACCATATACATAGCACTAAACCACACTTGAGCACATATTAGTTATCACTTAGCTAGTATCAAAAATAGTCAAAGTTAAACATCAGGTCCTATTGCTAACCCTTATCACCATGGTATGTGTCTAATTTCATATCTCCTTCCAAATTTAATCTAATAAAGGTTAAGCTTCTCTGTGACCTTATAAAATCTTGAAATAACTTGTTTTGATGATCACCATACATCTTTATGAAATTCCAATCCCTAAACTCATTTTTCAATTAATAATCAATTACAATAACCTTAGCCTTTTTGGCAAATTTTGAAAATTCTTGTTTATGAATGTTAAAGCATGGTCCTTTGGTAATTCTGAAAAGTATTTTTTAATGCCTAAACAAACCTTATATGATACTATAATTGTACAAAAAAAACTTTTAAATTTGATGTAATGTTAGAATCTAATGGTCCCCGCACCATTTATAACCACAATTTTCTATATTGTGAAGCTTAGAAAGTGAAAATCTGAATAATTTTGGAAAAATCTAATGTGATTCACGGAAAATTCCTTTCAACATTACTATAAATATGAATTATTTAATTTTTCTGACTAAAGAGAAAAATATAATAAGAACCATCAATTTGTGGAAATATAATTGCAAGTTACCACCTCCAAGATATCAAGACACAAAACGGTATTAGGAAAATTAAGTTCTAAAGTAGCTTGGTATGTAATGAGGTTGAAGGCATGACTAGGAAAAGACAGGTTTACGTCAACATTGCACTTAATAGAGTTTAAGGTGGTGGAATAAAGGAGGATGAAGCATTTTAGTCATTGAGCATACGGTCATGGAAGAAGACTTGAAGTTTTTGGTGGCTACTAGGGTTACAAATTAAGGCTTTTCATACAAAAGAAACTAGTCCCTCATTTATAAGTGGGAAGAAAGGGTTGTTCCTATTTGAATAATGAAGAGCCTAGCACTTAACTATTCTTAATTAAACCCTAATTAAGTTCTTAAAAACTTAATTTTATTTTAAAATACAATTTATAATACCTAAATTGCATTTAATTATGGGAACTCATAAATTAAGAAATTTAAAATCTAATAATTTATGAAAACTTAAAATTTTAAGGATGTTATATCATAACTCACACCTGTAGAGTTTCTGATCATCAATTTTCTCATTCTTGAAGACTTTTCACGTTACAGCTTTTTTTTAAAAATTAAAACTGCTTCTTTTTTCATGCAATTCATTCATCTACATCTCATATGTAAGGAGTGATTCCATTAGCTTTTTCCAATGGCAGGGTGCTCAAATCTTTGTCTTCTTGTATGATCATCACCTTTTCATCATTAACCTTTAATGAAGACCTAAGTAATTTTATTACCAATTCAAAATTAGTGTAAGTTTTATTAAGATTTTCAAAAGATTTATTAATATAAATGAAGTAAGCATACATATTAGAAATTGATTCATTGTGTTCCATAAGAAACAATTTACACTAATTCATAAACATGTTCCCTTTTATATCTTTCACTACAATAGTTCCCTCATGTGTAATTTCAAGTGTATGTCATATTTCTCGAGCTATCTCATGTTATTGAACTCATTCCTATTTAATGTATAAAATAAAATATATTTTCCTTGCTATTTAATGTGATATGTCTTCTATCCTTATTATCTTACTCGCTTCTATCCTTTGGTACCTTAGTAATCACATACTCCCTTACTAGGATTTTATTGGGCTATAAGATTCATTTTCAACAATTCCCTAAAGATTAACCTCTTCAAATAAAAGGAAATACTTCATCCTAGTCATTCAATAAAAGTAATTGTCTCTTTCAAAGTGAACAAATCTACCTATATATTGGCTATATTAGGAAAAGAAAACAAATTGTGTCATAATGATCTTTACTTATTTCACTATAAACGATTATGCAATGAATGAGACTTTCTTTAATATCAATTATTAGTCCTTAGATTCATTAACAAGTAATTTGAATCAAACACAAAGTATCATTCTCATTTAAACATAATTTATAAATGTTCTTTAACTATAATTATAAATTCAAAATACAAAGAAACAATGAAGTAAAACTAGATGAAACTAAAGTAAAGACTTAGAATGGTCATAATTGCCACATTCCTCTCCAAGACTCCTTACTTATAGTCCAATAACCTAATATTCTTTAGCACCTTAAGACACCAAAAAAATCAAATAATGAATGCAAAGGGGTAAAGAGATAAAGTTAAATGAAACTAGAGTGAAGATTGAGAATGGTCACGATATGAAAAATCTTTCTCTATAACTCTTTACTTCTAATCTAATTATCTAGGCTCCTTTGATTGTATTGAAGCTCTTTCCTAATGGATTTTCTTGTCTTTAATCTTTGGCTATCAAAACATTGTTTGAAAGTGTTAAGGAAAGAGGGTGGAGGTGGCTAAAGAAGATGTAGAAAAATATGGTTGAATCAAGCATGCAAGCTCCCTAAAATGAGTTCATAAAATTCCCTATAGATCCTTCATGCTTCAAACCCTAAATGATGAGTTGGATGATAAAATTTGGTGATATGTATCAAATTCTTCGTTCCCACCACAATCCATAATCAAAACAATGTTTTGATATCTAAAGCACAACGACTTTGTTATTCAAATTGTTATTCTTCTTTCTTTAAATTTTCACCACTATGGTAGTAGGATAGAACATAATGGAAATTTTTTTAAAAAAAATTATTCTATTGACTTCCTTCACTTGTAAGCATACAAATACCATTGTGATGAAATAGCATGCTTCTGTCTTCATTTTAGCAACATAATAATGGCCTCCTCCTTGACCATAACAACTGATGGGTTTTTTTTATGGTCCTAAAGTTTTAAATAAAATAAAATCCAATATCAAATCTAAAAATGCCAAGACTACTAATAGGTAAGTGCACATATTATATCATAATATAACTAATAAGATTTCATATTGTCGTCCTATGAGGATTGCAATGGACTACTAGTAATTTCCTTTTCCTTATTATCTATCCTTTCTAATTTGAGTGATTTGTTAATTAAATAAATTAACCAAACAACTAAGTAAGAATTCCAAAGAAAAATTACTAGACTAAGATGTTATCAAAGAAACTAGGAACTAGATGATTAATCCCCTTAAGATATGTTCATGTTCATTATTTAACTTTAATTCAATATTAGTTTTAGGTTTGCTTAGAACGTAAGATCTTTAAAGTGAATTATACTTTCTCTCTTGAGTTACACAATTCCTTCCCTCTCGATTCATTAATTGGAAGTTCTTCTCAATTAACACTCCAATTAGAATCATTATTATGATATATGAAAAATAATGTTTTGACTAGATTTACACATAATTTAGAAATCTTATATAAGTCTATGTATAGATCTCTATGTAAGATCTATTCATATAAATGATCTTTCGATCTAAATACATGAAATAAAATATTGAAATTGACACTTACGTTCACATAGAAAAAAAAATCATTATATTCGTTAAAAAATCTAAGTTAAAAAAATCTAGAATTTTATACATTGAATCAAATAAAAACAAATAAACACTACAACTTAGGGTTCATAAACATGTAGATCCTACAAGAATTTAGTTCCATAGCATACTTAAATAAACAATAATAATTATAAAAGAATAAGGGATTTGAAGGCTTATTCATATGACACTTGAATCCTTGAATCTTCTATGACTATTATTGGAAATTTAATTATGATCTCTTAATCTTGATGTTTTTATTCAATTTTCTCCTTTAATTTACTTAAAAACCCCAGTAAAGATGGCTTGGAACCCCCTTGGTATTTAGGTCATCAAAGGATCAAAATTTATGAAAAAGGACCTAAAATTTCATTTAAATAGGCCTGGAGCCTGATTGTCTCACAGTGAGGATCATTGTCATGGGACTGGCTATGAAAATTAGGTAGTTAAGGTCATAACTCATGACACTTCTTACTTCCTTACTCATTTCTTACTTTCTCCTAGAAATTTTCATGGATTTTTTTCATGTCGATGACCTAAGTTGTGGAACTCACTAACTTGATGATTTTCCTCCTCTTTTTGATTCTACGACCCATCCAACTCTATATATGCTTTAAATTGTTCACTAAGACATACAAAACAAACATTTTCAACAAAATCATCATAAGTAATATGATATTCACAATTTCATGAATTAGGCTTCAAATTCACATGAAAAATACCCGTAAACCTAAGATTATAACTATAAAAGCATGCCTAACATATTTATAAAATGAGAACTATTAATGAAGCAGTTGTTCTACACTATTTTTGTTTTAGAAAGTGACTCCAAAATTACTCATTTTTTGTGATTTTGATCCCTCTTCATGTAATAAGTAACTAAATTTAAAAAATATAAGTCATCAAAAGTCTAATTGATTAGATAATGAGTAAAATTAATCAATAAATACATCAATAAACATATTCAATTTACTCATCATCAAATTCCTTTACACTTAATTGTTTGCTTATCCTCAAGCAAACCAGTTTATCTTTCAAAATTTCAAATGGATAATAGTAATGGAAAAAAACTATCATTCTCATCAAGCATGATCATTGAAACTTCTTCATTAATCATGCAAAAACAATGGATCATCAAAATATCATGCAAAACATTCTCATGCCAAATTACAAGTGGTTTAATGTACTTCATGCTTCTTCAAACTTCAACTCAAATTACAAAATTTAACCTCACATATAAAATGCAGATGCATAAGGTAATATACTTAAACTTTCGAACATATTTACATCTTTTATTTGTTTATGAAATATAACTTCGTTTATTAGTTTTTTAATGGCTTGGTTAAGAAGTCACCAATTCTTTTTATGCAAAGGTAAACATATTATCATAAGTACGTCTTTGTTATTTAAGTAGGCCACCTTTATCAATTGCCTACTAACATCACTCTTTAACTTCTACCTTTTTAATGGTATGAAGCCAGCAGAGGGAATTTATTATGCTCACCTATTGGCTTTTTTTGTTCATATTTCTTTTTTTAATGTAATTTTAACAAATTAGATGATAAACGTGTTTTCAAGAAATCACAATTACTCATGCGCATGCATTTTACACATAAAATCTCATAATGCTCATTAAGTATCTATTTTCTAAAGTAATAAAGCAAATGAAACTCACTTAGTCATCAACACTCGTTATTAAACCACATAAACATCTCACGTCACCAAAATAATCAAAATTAAAAGGAATGATTTCAATGATATGCTTTAAAGAAAAATAAATTTCCATAAATTATTATTAATTGAAATAATAAGTATTAAATTGATATGATTAGGAAAAGATATCGATTTTTCATAATCCCTCCTCTACACTTAGACCAAACATTGTCCTTAATGTTTAAATAACGTAATAAAGCAAGGGTATGGGAGAAAGGGGTAACAAAACTTCGTTGAAATTATATTATAAGATGAAGAAAATTGATGAAGACAAAATAGCTATATCCATTATGCTCTTGTTTGACGTATAACTGGAATTCATAGAAAACTTAAATGGAAGAGATAAAGTAATAAACAACATCATGAGCAAAATAAGCATAATTAAGATATAAAACATATAATTAGAAATAAAAAAATTAACTCCTAAGTGTGTAAGGTACTCTTAAGGAGGATTAGAGCAAAACTTTTATTATCATATATACTTCGATAGTTGTGTGAATTGTTGTTGGACTTATTCATATTGCTACTGCTTTTGGAATTATATATGAAATAGGAATGCATGTATAGCACTATAATGAAAATGGAAAAAACTACAATCTAACAGCATCATATGAAGCTCCATTGATCTTGAATGTGTTACATATCTCTAAGAAGTTTACTATATGAGCATTGGGATCTTTATCTAGTAATCCGTCAGATTACACAAACTGCTAGATCAATGAGATGATATATGGATTGATTTCAAAGATGTTCATCTTTGTAAAGGGTCTCACTATTGTAATATCTATTCTTATAGTGAGGGAATAGCTTAGCTATATGCATTGTACATCCATGATATGAGACGTTCCATTACTTTTTTTTTGGAATTACATGTGCATAAGTGAGTCATGATATTCTGAAATTAGGAAAGAATGATTAAGTATGCACTCATTTGACATATCCTGGGTATGAATTAACTTTGATAAATGAGTTTTGATATGATACTTTATCATAGTGATTAAATTTTGGTTTAATGGCTATAATTAAAGATTTGGGGATTAATTGTCACATTTTGGTGCTTTATGAAGTGATATGTATATTGAGACTGGGAAATATGTTAAATTGTAAGAGAAATTGATATGTCAAAAAAATTAAATTTTTTGGATCAATTAATGAGTG
>JAOXYD010156114.1:0-10375 GCA_028565735.1 Pinacopodium congolense | reverse complement strand
ATAAGCATTGAAATAAATAGGAATTGAAATTCAACCATATGAGATAAGGAATTAGCAGTTTTGTTTTCCAAGTCTTACTTACACACTATTTTATAATCATATCTAAGGATCTTAAAGAGCTATCAAGTTGTGTTGGAGTAGTAATCTGTTGCTTGGGTAAATTCTTAAGACTCTTTTAATCGGTAAGGACAATAAATGATTTATCGAACAAATAAGGATGTCATTTTTGGATAACTTTGACAATAGCCAATATTTCCTTCTCATAAGTAGACAATAATAAAACTGATCCTTTTAAAGCTTTATTGAAATAAGCTACCGGTCTATCCTTTTGAGAAAGGACTACTCTAATTTCAGTCTCGCTTACATCACATTCAATCATAAAATGTTGAGAGAAATTTGGGAGGCATAGGATTGATGGAGATGTAAGTGCTTCCTTTAACTGTTTAAAAGCTAATTCGGTTGATTCATTCCATTTAAATCCCTCTTTTGATAAGAGTTGTGTTAATAGGGCAACCATGTTTTAGAAATCACGAATAAATTTACGGTAATTCCCTGTTAACTTGAGAAACCCACAAACACCCTTTGAAGTTATTAGTGTTATCCACTCTATTATTGCATATATTTTTCTCAGATCTACAACTATTCCTTACTTTGAAATAATATGAATCAAGTAGTCAATTTGTAAAATGTCAAACCTGTAGTTTGATTCCTTGATAAAGAATTGACTAATTATTAATATGGTAAAAACAATTAAAAAAATGTGATAGTGATCTTCTCATATCTTATAATACACAAGAATGCTATTAAAAAAAATACTAAGACGAATTTCTAAAGATAAGGGCAGAAGAGGTCGTTCATGAGACTTTGAAACATGATCGTAGCATTGGTGACACTGAACGACATTAGAACAAACTTATAATGTCCTTCATGTGTTTGGAAAGCCATCTTTATAATATCTTCCTTATATACACGAATATGATAAAAATTCTTCTTTAAATCCCATTTGGAGAAGAATTTAGCTTCGTGACGTTCATCAATCACTAGAATTGGGTATTTATCTTTGACTGTTATATTATTCAAAACCCAATAGTCTATACAAAATTGCGAATCTCCATCTGTCTTTTTTACTAATAGAATAGGCAATAATAATAGGTTATTACTAAGTCTTATCAACCTAAATTGTATAAGCTTTATTAGTGCCTTTTTCATTTAAGTTTTTTTGTAGTAAAGGTGTCAATATGATCTCATACTTACTGGCTCTGTGTTTGGTTGTAAGGGAATGTGATGATTATGCAACTATTTTGGTGGTAAGTTATTAGATGGTTCAAACATTTGTTGAAATTTAGTTAGAAGGTTAGCTATATCAGGATAATATGAGTTTAGTTGGGGGCTGTCAACAGAAGATAAAATTTGAAAGAAAAAACCCTTACCATGTAGATAATTAAATTACTTATCAGTTAAAGCTTTAACACTAACACATCGTAGTCCTTAGAATGTGTGAGAAACCCCTTTAAACTTAAATGTTATAGTGAGTTACTTATAGTCCATCTCAATATGTCTAAGAGTCTCCAACCATTGTACTCTCAAAACTAATTTGCATGTTGTAATAGGAAGAACACAGTAATATGTTATTATAGGCTTACCTTGAATGATGATTGTGAGCTTTTTATATTATCCAACATAGTCTATTACCAATAATTCACACTTAGTTACCATAGCTTAATCAATGAAGATATGAGTGTTACCTCTATATATAAGTACAGTCACATCCCTATTTTTCAACTTGCCCACTACACATATAGTTTAGGGATTATTGGTTCCAAACATTACACGCAAAGAGATTTTGGGTATGACCTCCTCTTATTCAGATTCAATAATATTATCTCCATCTGAGTGTAGATGAGTAGAATAATCTATCATAAATAATTATGAACATTCATATTGGTAACTTGGGATAAACTTCTCATCACAATAGTAACATAACCCCTTTTCTCTATGTTCTCGCGGCTCTTGATTAGTAATTCGTTGAAATGTAGTTGGTGGATTTGAACTTAGACTTCTACATTAGTCTGGTGGAAGTCCTAATACACCGATCATTGGATTAAGATTCGACTTTAGTGCAACCAAGTTTGGTTGGGAGTGAATCGGTGGAATGACTTTCTTTTGTAACTGATTTCAATATTTAATCAGACGAGCGACTCCTATTGCATCTTTTAAGATACGAGGTTGTTTAATTTTTATGTCTAAATGAATTTAATCTCGAAGTCTTGCAATAAAACAATCAATAAGAAAGGTTTTAGGTGAGCCATCAACACGGTGGGAGAGCTTTTCGAAGGCCTATTGATAAGTTGCCATATTTGTTTAAACATGGTTAAAGCTTTTGATAGATCCTCATAGTTAATTAGTCCAAAGCATAAAAGGATTGTTTTGATAAATTCATCCCAAGTAAGTGGTCTTCAAAATTTAGTGAACCATCGATGCTATTATAGATAAATTCCTTCTAGATGAAAGGAGCTAAGCTACATTTTTTTTATCAGGAACAATATTCTTAAATTGAAAGTATCATTCTGTCTTGTATATCTAGCTAGTTAAATCCTCTCCATTGAACTTTGGGAAGCATAAATTAAGGTTATAGTGGTGAAGGTCACTGGAGTTATTAAGAATCAAGGTATTTAGAGAATGTGAGGATTCTCCTAGGTAAAACTGGTTAATCTCTTGATGGGTACTGTGTGTGGTACGAGAGACTCATAAAACCTGCAGCTCCGTTAACACTGTTTGTAATACAACTTTAACTTGGTCAAGACTAGACTCATGTCAAGCTAAAATTTCATTACAAAATTCTACATTAGTTTTGCTCTGAGTATCCATGGCCATAACTAGCTATGATACCTTTAAATAAGTTGGAATTTTGGTAGATAAAAAGAAGAGGATTGTTAAAAGAGAGAAAGAGGTTTTAAGAGAGGTTAAAGGTTTATTTTATGCTTGAATTCTATTAATAACGATTTAGGCTATTAAATAGCCTTACATTGTTGAAAACATAACAAACTATATTAGAAAATAGGGGAGATTAACCAACTAAAAATCTACTATTAAAAGTTGGCCTTTAGTGGCCTTATTGGATAAAACAAAAATTAAAGATAACATAACAACCAAAGAAAATGTGTCCCACGTTGTAAGTGATGACACGTATCATATCCATCTTAATTTTCTCTTTAAATCCACATGGTATACTTTGAACAGCTATCTTAGGAGAATTTGCATTCTAGGATAATTTAAATTAATTAGATAAAGACATTAGTCCCAAACTCCCACTAAAAAATAGAGTCAGCTTTTTTGTGGATCTTGATTCCACAAATCTTATTTTATTAGGTTAAACTTTTAACGTTGTTGTCTTCTTTTATATTAGAATTAGTTATTTGGATTTTAACATTTCTATTAATCAAACCTTAATATCTAAAAAAATTTAATATTTCAAGAACATTCATAAAGAATTTCAAAATTTTAGAAACATTAAAAAAAAAATCCTAACCTTAACTATTATTAAATTTTGTCACATGGCCTATATTAACTTGTTAAAAATTTTAGGTAGGCTTCACACTACCATGTGAGCTTTATGTGAAAATTTGACCCAAGAACACTGCAATCTTCAAGTTGGTGTTATACAATTTTTTATATTACATGCATAACTTAGTTGGCAAAGAGTCAGCTTAAAGATTAGAAGGTTTTCTTTTTCCTTTTAAATATCAAATTCCTAGACCGAACGCATCTTGTAATAGAATTACCATTTTTTTGCCTTTACTCTTTTCTCTTACTAGTGTTGCTCCCTCTCTCTAATGTGTTTATTGTTTCTTTTAAAAATCAGATTCCTAGACCAAACACATCCCAAAATAGAATCATGATGTCTAATAAATTGATATAATACCAGTTAGAAGATTGGTGTGATTCTATGTTCACATAAATTCTTCCTTGAAAACCATGATTGATTTTTTTTATTTTCCCATGATTAATTACCTTTCTAGTCCTAAAAACTAATAGTTGGGTTTGGCCCTCCATTACAAAATTAATCTAAAAGCAACGATGTGAATAAAAACAAGAAGCTTGTATGAATAGAAAAACAAAAGTCATAAGAAAAATTATTATTATGTCTAAGTGGCATAAAAGAAATTCCTACTATTTAAATTCATAAATGTATTTGAATTTTTAAATTTACCGATCATAAGATCACTATAGTCAAGTAAAGGTTTATAAGTCATGCAAATCACTCTCTAATCTTTAATTTGAAAGAAAAAGAATAGTAACACAACTACTAATTGAACACACAACCTTCTAATTTGAAATTGACCCTTTAGTAACTAAGCTTTATTTGCAATATGAAAATTTTTATAACAACTTGAAGGTTATAATATTTTTGGGTCAAATTTTAGGTGGATTCCATGTGAGATTATGGGTCCACTTGGAATTTTTGACAAATAAAGGCAACTAATAGAAGGACTTAACAAAAATAGAAGTTAGGGTTCTTTTTAGATGTTTTTGAAACATTACAACTTTTTTTAATGTACCTAAAATGTTAAAATTCTTTTTGAATATTTTAAAAAGTTAGGATCTAACTTGAGCATAAGCAAAAATGTGAGGGTCCAAATGATACTTTTGTTGTTAGAATTATTTACCAATTTTTTTGCTTTGTTATTGTTATCACAATTCTATCCTATCTTTATGTCTTAGTTACAATATATAAAAAAATATTTTAGTTGGTGATTCTTGGATGATTTTATCCTAGTCTCCTTTGATTTGTTATTATTTGCATGATTATATGACTACAGATTTTTAGTTGAACACTTGATCATTCTATCTTACAAACTGTCTTTTGTAATAATATTTCTAAGCATATTTATAATTCCATGAAAATAACGTGCTAAGGAACAGTAAGGATAAGAAGGTAGTAACTTCATGGACTTCTTACAGAGTTTGAAACACATTGCATGAAATCATGACAATAATTTTTAAATTACTTATCTTAGGCAATGGTAATTGTAAATAAGATGTGGATCTACAGCGATAAGAAGGAGGACGCCACTATAGTAAAAAAGTCTTCAATCTATGATACCAAAATTTAATTATATAGTTTGTGTTATAACAGAACCTAATGATATTGATGAAATATCAATTGATAAACTATATAGCCCTTTGTTGGTCATGAGCAAAGGCTTAGTTACTAGGTGAAAGAGAAACAAATACTTAAAGTTTCATAAGAAAATCACTCTACATAAGCAAAGTTAATAGAGGACATAGTAAAGGGAAAGGTCATGCTAAGGGAGTTAGAGAAAACAATAATCATTAAATTAACAGGAACATCATTAACATGAAGAGAATCGCTTTCAAGGAAATGGAAGAGGACGTGGAGGCCACCAACTATCAACTTCTAGATCAAATTTATCATATATGTTCAACATGAAGTCTTAGAGATACCATCGTTATGGTCATTATAAATTAAAATTTCAAACTAATTTGAATAAATAAAGTGAAGAAAGAATTGAATTTGCAAAAAAAGAAGAAGAGGTATCATTTTTAAAGGTTTGTAATATGATAGAAGAATCATAATACAATATGTAGGATTTATATATTTCCTACAACAATCATATGTATGGAGATAAAGAGGCATTCTTCGAATTAGATGAGTCCTTTCATAACACTGTGAATCTTGGTGACAATTCTATAGTTTCTCTTATGGGAAAAGTAAGGTAAGTATCTAATCCAAAGAAAATTGCACTCATATAAGGTACCTATCCAATCAAGATAAAATTGCACTCATACTATCTCTAATATTCTTTTTGTACCATTACTAAAAACCAACTTGCATAATGTTGATCAACTATAAGAAAAAAGGTACAAGATTTTCATAACAAAGGAGTATGACAAATCTAATAAGTAAAATTAGGCTTAGTTAGACAAGTTAACATAATGGAAAATCTCGTATTCTTTCTTTATCTGCACAAAATCACTCACACACACTTCTTAAAAAAAAAAAGAAGAGAAGATACAACGTGGCTGTGGCATTTTTGCTATAGTCATTTAAACTTTGACATATTGAAGACTTCACAACAAAAAAATATGATGACTACTCTTCCATAAATTACTCCTCCCTTTGAATTTTATGAAGAATATGTTGTTATCAATCCATTCCCTTGAAAAGAAAAGGATAACACCAAATAAAGGAAAGAACGAGATAGTAGTTTTTGTTGTTCTTGCGAAAAGAAGATCATTTGCTTAGTGAATGAAAAAACAAAATCATAGTCCATTTCCATAAGGAAATTTATAAAGACTTAAAAATATTTTGGATGTGGTTCATTATAATGTTTGTAGGCTAATACATCTGTTTTTAGACGGAGGTAAAAGATACATAATTATCTTTATTGATGGTTATAATTAGAAAGTATAGATTTATTTTTTATAGAAGAAATTTAAAATTGTCATGACTTTCAAATGTTATATATCACTTATTGAGAAAGAAATTGGCAGCCTTATTAAAATTCTTTACATTGATCTAGGTGGATAATATAAACTTAAATGAATTTGTAAATTTTTGTTAGACTCATAAAATTAACGGCAATACTACGTGACCCCCCTAAACAGTCCCTCTCGTGACCTCTTTCATTAATTAAAATTTAAGATAAATTTTATAATGATTCATTAAAAATTAGCAAAGTTAATGGAACGAAGATTAAAATTTAATCATAAGGGTATATTGGATAATTTCTATAGTCAGCTCTCTTATCTCACTAAACAAAAACTGAACCCTCTCCCTATTGTTGTTAATGGCTCAAAGCCAAATTCTTCACGTCTCTTTCATCAAGCACTTGTATGGGCTTCTTAAACACAGACTTATACTGATTAAAGAAAATGATGATGATGAATATAGGAATAAGAAGGTAGGGTTTTAGTGTTTTCATCTTATCTACGTCTTTGCCTTCGTTGGAATCTTCAATAAGAAAAAACTAAAAACTTGAATGTGAGAATTGTAATCAGTCAGTACCATTCTTTTGTAGTAAATATTTGTAACTATCATTGGCTTTACCTTTTTTATATGACTGAATGCATGGTAGCATAAATAAGATATGTGATTATTTGTGTCGTGTAATGTAAATTTATCTATTAACACCTATATTGTGTGAATTTCAAATATATATTTATTAGCATTAGGCATTATACATTGTGTTTGTACACTTTACCTATGATTTGTATGTGATACCCTTGAATTTATAGTATTTTATATATAATGGTGTAATATGCTTCTAAAAGAAAAAGTGTAATACTTGATATTATGTTTTGTTTTTTTTAATAAAGTGATGAATGTTCATGTTTAAGGTTCTGCAATAGTTTATGGAGATGAGTTGTATGGTCTATAAAACATGTTGGTATTAATTAATTATACGGCATGAATTTTATGACCTGATGTAAAATTTTCTATTAACATTTGTACCACGTGAATTTCAAATATATATCAATTAGCATTAGGCGTTACACATTGTGCTTGTACACTTTATCTACGATCTGTATTTGACGCCCTAAATCTGTGATATGTTGCTTATAAAAGGCATAATATGCTTGTAAAAGAAGAAAGTGTAATACTTGATATTATGTTATTCAATTATAACTTAGGTGATTATTTGAGGTGACCATAATGGTTGTATAATTTGGAAGTGCTTGTAATATGCCTTATATGAAGTTTCCTATGTGATGTAATTATATATAGTCTTTGCGATAAGTTGTTGTATAAACTATGTTAGTAGTGTTCTATATGCTCCATTCATAGAGCTAGTACGGATTGCATAATGATGTTGTATAGATTAGTGGAATAATAGGAATGTTATGAATGAAGACATTGTGTGATTTTTATATATTAATTAGGCTATTATGTGTATATAAATTTTTTTGAGTCTCAAATTACAAGTGATGAACGCAAACATGACAAGATGCAAATGCATTTTATACATATGGTAATACTAGTATGAGGTGCAGAAATTATCTGATGAACATATGGCTAAAGCATTATGTTTATAGTAGATTATGACTATTAGGTCGCAAAAGTTATGCTGGCCTTAATATGCATATGATGGAAGGAGTTCATTGAGGGAAAAAAATCACAAATTGTACAAAATCCAGAAAGGCTTAACCTCGAGTATGCTCTAAGTGTAACAAAATTACATAATAACTAAGATTAGACTGAAAACAAGTAATGTGAGGTCAAAAGATGAAAGTAGCAATTAATATTAAAGATAAAAAAGTATCAAACAATATTTATATGGTAACCTTAATTGCAATCAAAACACTTGTATTGTTGATAACCAAAATGTCTATAGTTATTGATAATGAAAAAAATTGTGTAGGTTACTGTTACTCTATTAAATGTAAGAAGACTGGATTCTCGAATAGATAAAACATGGATAGAAGTTGTATGTAGATGGCAGGATGTGACTCCTCTCTCATGACATTAGAGGTGGCCAAAGGTTTCATAGTCGAAATTTTGAACAACTTTCATTTAATTGTTTGATTGTTCATTTGTTCTCGATTATTGGTATTCATATTATGACTATCTTCCTTTTTCTACTACATGTAATTGGCCTAAATTATATTGGAGAACTTCTTCTTTATGTCATGATACACATTTTAAAGGAAGAATGTATTTGCCCATCGTGTTTCTAGTTTGAGCTGCTCTGTTCTAGAGGCCAATATTTCCAAGATCTTCTTCATCTTCTATTTTAACAACTGTAACATCTAATTTAATGGCAAATACATGTACAAAACCTAAGGTTAGGAGGAGACAGTTGAGGCCGATGTGGCGTTTACCCTATAACATGTACTCTTATTGTAATCTCCCCCTGAGTTTACATCTCCCTTGCATTTGGTTATATTTTGTTTCCTCTGCTTGGCCTGTAGATGACGAAATAATCCTTTTTATAGATTCAACTATGCGAAAACTATGTTTTTACATTGTCTAATAGTTCACTTTTCGTTTAAAATGTTAACCCTTTGGACACTTAAATTCACGGGTGTCCACCAATATCAAGACATAACTGGTAGAAATCAATCCTAATTGAACAACTGCATTGTCTTTACCTCTTTTATTAGCAAACATGTTCAGTATAGGTGAATAAAAATTAGGGACAGACCGTTGAAATATAGATGTTTTATAGTCATATAGACCTACCATTAAAATAGTCTCTCCGTGGTGGAGTAGTCTCTTTTTGTCTCCCAAATATTGCAACGTTGAGGAATAAAGTAATGCCTTTAAGAAATTTAATTTAGAGCATTGGTTAAGAAAGAAAATACACGACGCATGTTACCTTTATACAAACAAATAAGGTTAGTGATGGACAAATGGAACTTACCCTACGTATGGCAATAGTTAGGAAAAATCTTAAATGGGATAGGTGAATAAAATTGTAGGAAACAGTGCACATCACATAAACTGTGAAATGACAGCTTGAAGAGTACTTATACAGTTTATGTTGCACGATTTCCAATGAAAAAAGGCACTTTTGAATAGGTTTAAATTTCTAGCCAAACAATGTGTGTTCGTTAAGAGGTTAGTGGTATGGTGTAAATATGTTGTATATTTGGGACAACGGTATATAGCGACACTGTTTCATTCTATGTGATAGTATAATCATAGCCTTGTCTGATGACATCATTCAATGTGATGTCTCAAATAATCACATAGTAGTTGAAGCCCACGTAGATCATGCCCATATATATTCTCCTCAATAATTTCCTCATATTTCATTTATTGATTAGCATTTACAACCAAAATATAATCTAACCAAAATATGGTGTTGACAAAACAAATTGAATGGTTAAATTGTAAAATTAACATATTTTTGTCCATGTTATAATTTAGATCTTGAAAGTATAAACCAAGTTTTCTTTAGTATAGTTGATCAATTCAATAATGAACCAGGTCTAGAATAATTGTATGAAATGTATATACACAATTGTTTATTAGTTTTACTATATGATGGTATTTTAGTGATAAGAATCAGTCGCATATGAACCTTAAAATTAACATAAGTAGAAAAGTGTAAAATTTTCAATTTAAAATATTTTTTTATATGTAATGAATATACAATGCATAAGAATTTAAGGTAAATGGCACTCATTGTCATCATAATGTAATATTGTGGTTCATTATGAATATTTCATAATGAAAAAGGTGATTTGGTAAGGGAGTAAAAAAATTAAAGTAAAGTTGTTGGAATTAATGATGAATTACCTAAATTTAGATATTAAGAAAGTGCAAATTGGAGTGGAAGACATGTAGATTACAGGTACGACATAATTCAATATGAAATCCTAATTGTTAATATATAAAATGTAAGTG
>JAOXYD010156093.1:0-10375 GCA_028565735.1 Pinacopodium congolense | reverse complement strand
TTGAAACAACCTATCTAGGCTCTTGGAACTTCCAATTCACTTGAATTGCCATTAACTTCAATTTTGACCTTCAAACTTCAAGCTTTCCATAATGGATTCTTCTTGGAACATACCTAACTTTAAGATTAACATCATAAACTCAAACCATTAGTGATTAAGCATGATTTGTTATCATCAAAACCAAGATTGAAACCTTCCTTGGTTCAACAAAGAAAGTCAAAACATCTGGAAGTGATAGGTTACTTGGATTCAGATTGTGTTGGTTATGTAGATTCAAGAAAATCTACATTCGGTTATATGTTCTTATTAGTTGGAGGAGTAGTTTTATGGAAAAGTAGAAAGTAGTCCATAATTGCTACATCCACTATAGAGGTTGAATTTGTGGCATATTTTGAGGCCATGGCTCATGGATTATGGTTGCGAAACTTTATTTTAGATCTTGACATTGTCATAGTATAATTAGACCATTAAAAATTTATTGTGACAACTCTACAGTCATTTTCTACTCTAAGAATGACAAGTATTCAAAGAGTGCTAAACACATGGATTTGAAGTACTTGTCTGTCAAAGAAAAAGTGCAAAAACATAAAGTGTCAATTGAGCATATTGGTATTGATATGATGATAGAAAATTCATTCACTAAAGGATTGCCACCCAAAACATTTCTTGGCCATGTTAAAAGGATGGGCATTATGGATAAGTCCTTGTTAACATAGTGTTATAACATGTATAGATACATATGATTGTACTGCTCAAAGTGTTCTGACACTTGTGAATTCAATTACAGTCCTATTTTTTCTCATTTACTTGTTACCCATATTATGATGTACACAAGTATTGTTTTGTGTGATAACAATTATAGTATTCCCACTTAAAGTTTTCTAAGTTGAGTTGATTATGTGATATATGGAAGGAATCATGTTATTATATAACTTCTGACAGCCATGATCCAATCCTGTCAATTCAATTGAAGATGACTTAATCGATTTAATATAAAGTGTGCACTTAAAGATTTGTTGTTGAATCACTAGGTCCTAACATGGGTCAAATGGGAGATTGTTAGAATAATTTAATGTGACCCATGTATTTGAGTCCAATTATAGAACCTAAAATGATGGTCATTGGGTAATTATCGTGTTGGGCTCAATAGGGTGGTCTATATACCCTTTCCATTTCCTTTTAATTGGTTTTGACAGTTTGTGATGGATAATATTAATTTTTCACATACTCTAAAATTTGCTCTCTAACCATTTAAGAGAAACCTTACCGAAAAGGAACAAGGGAAAAAAATCATTTTCAATAACTTCAAACATCATGAATTTATGTTTGTATTTAAGGTTTAATGGTTTGTGTAATAATCTATCCTATCATAGTTTAAAATATAAACTTCTTATCTATTGTTTGACCTAGTTTTAGTGCTTTCTTTACAAATCCATTCTAAATCCAATTCTACAAAACCTTGAAGATTGAAAAAAATCATGGCATCAAGATAGTATATAAGTAATTGATTTGTTATTGGAATTTAAACAAGACCCACAAGATTACAGATTGTTAAGAATTGTAGAGAAATTTATGCACAAGAACTTAAATTGTAAGACTAGAACATTATTAGTGATGACAACATATTCTGAAGGCATTCTTCTGTAGATTGAAAGGTATAACCATCCAAGCATCATCTTCAACATAAATATAAAATTGAAATCGTTCTCCTGTAAAATATAAGTTTAAGCCCTAGCAGTTAAAGCATCAAAAGGCAAAAGAGATTATTTGACATAAAGACTTAAATAATTGTTTTTTTGTGGAAATTAAGAATTAAATAATTTTTTTTGAAAAGTAATAATTAAATAATTGTTATTCCTCCACACAAATAATATGACTAAACATTGTAGAAAACAAATCTCATCGAGTTTTAATATTTATTTTAAAAATTATAAGGAAAAAGTTACTAATTTATCATATAATTTAATAAATTTTATCAAAATTTCTTCTGTTTTAAATTTAATAAGAAGGGTTTATGCTTTCTCAAAATTTCTATGAACTTTTTTTCATTACCTATTAAAAATTTTGATGAAGTTTATATATAATAAACTTTATAAATGTTTTTTTTATAACAGGGGAACCTAGAGCCGTAACCTTTTAATTGAGCATCAGGTAAACCCTCGGTCCGAATAATAGGCTGCAAACCCATTATGGAGACATCGAGATACCTTGAAATTTTTTTTATGGTGCTCATCTTTCCCTTGGTGACAGTGCTAGGGAACTTTAGGCTATTCAGGTCTTAGTAGTTTTCTGTAAGAGGCACTCATAAATACTCCTTGTTGTTTTTACACCAACATAATCAAGCTTGCCATAGGTTAGTTGTAGACTTTGTAAAAAATGTCCTATTTGGGTATAATTCACTAATGAGAGTTGATTTCTACAGCTATATAACACTTCCTCCATTGAAGCTCTAAATGGGATACATTAACTAGAACCAGCAGATCCACAAAAATCTTGAGGGGGTTATAAGGGCACCAATTGTGATGCAAAAAATATGTCTAAACTCCATCCTCTAATTGAACTTTAGTTTATAGCTAGATCAAATGTGTCAAATTTAGTGTGTTACTCTAGGTCTAGGAATAATTGTTACCATTGGTATTGATATTCCATAAGCTTTTCTCTTTATATGATAGGCATGCATCTATCTAAGTCATAGGGATTTTTTATTAGCTAATAATCTCTAAATCCTCTTGCACAGGACAACCTTATTTGACAGCATTAAAGGGAATATTCATAGACCACCTTCTTTAATAAACCTGCAAATGTCCATCCACTTTACCTTTGAATCCCCCATCTAAAGGAAGTTCTTTTGAGCTTTATTTATTGCTTTGGCAATAGTAGCTAGGATCATTAAGTGAGACGACTATTGAGTGTGTATGTTATTTAGTATTGAATGGATAAGTTGAGTTTTGCTTGGAAAAGTTAGACTTTGGCTACACCAACTTTCTATCCTCTTATAAATTCCTCTCTAATAGTGGAAAAAAAGTCCCTATAAGATGGCCTTTCAGTGAAGAATGGTATTCCTAAGTAGGTGAAGGGTGGGTTAACTACCTTCAGACTAGTTATAGAGCTCAGCCACCTTATATCTTATTGAATATAGATAAGAAATATGAATATATCAATTCTTGTTGACATTGAGGGATCAAACTTAAGATGATAAGAAAGGAGAAGTCTACTTTAGAAAAACTACAATAAATGAAATAACTATTTATATATAAAAGATATAAGAATACTATTTTTATGATGATAAAAAAATCATACATAAGTTAAAAAGTACCTAATGGAATTTAAAATCCAACTTTAAAGCCCACTTAAAAATTTCAACATATATGAAGAGAGAACATGCAATCAAAATACTCTGACCACAAGACATAGTTTAAAATATGTTCCATCATCCTCACGATAAAATAACATTAGGGAAAAGTTTCATATAAACGATTTTATCTTTCAATAGATATTAATCTTCCAATAATATTTCTAAAAATTGACAATGTCAATGGCATAAAAAGATCTTACATTAGGCAATTAATGATAAAATTATTTAATAAAGTGATAAATTGATTAAACTAAAAACTCTTCATTAGTTGTAAATCACCAAATAAATCTATCAAAACTAGACTCAATGAATTTTTAGAAGAATCATCTAGATAATATTCATAAAATATTTAGGTGATCTTTACAAAATATGTTGATATACAAGAATATGTGGTAATTATAATAAGTTGAAATATATAGCTATAGTTATTTGATTTACCTATTAGTTTGATTCACCTATAAATACTCATTTATCTTGTTTCAAAATTAAGAAAAAAATTCAAATATCTAAGAGCATAGGTTATGAGAATCCTATCTTATAGTCTTTGAGTTAAAATTAATATTTGTAACTCATAGTTAGTTAATAACTCATAATATTTTGTTTATGCTATTTATTCCAATCTTAATGAGATGTGGTCCTGATTTATCTACCTAATTATTCTAATAAGTAGTGTTATAGCCTAATTAGGGCAATTAAATCTACTTATTGTGTGCTCTACAATTGCCATTATAAGTGGATTATTCACATCATAAAATAAGTTAGATATTATTTTCCCTTTAAAGATATTGAATACTATTATTATATACAATTATTGTTCTTATGAAATTATAGGAGTCATTTCTCTAAGATCGAAGTAGTATGGGATAGAAGTAACGTTAGCATAATTTAAGATTAATAAGTTCAATAGGATTAATTTCTCATTGTGGAATTTGAAGATGAAATCTATCCTTACAATGGATAACTGCCTTGCAGTTATTAGTAAAAGGTTAACAAAGTTCAATCATGATACTACATGAAATGAATAGATGTATATGTTGTTGCAAATCTTTATCTACCCTTAATCGATGAAGTTTTATTAAGAGTAAATGAGAAGAAAATAGCAAAATAAATATATGATCATCTTATAAAGTAGTACAAATCACGCTATAACAAAATATTCTTTAAGGGGAAACATTATGCTCTTTATATGTTGTGATATACTTTGGTGATAACATAATAATGACGTGACAACTTTATTTTCTTAACTTATATCATTAGGCTATAAAATAAAGAGACATGAACATGATGAACTTCTACTCTAGAGTCTATCTTATTTGTATGGTCAAATCATAACTTAAATAATAATCTTGTAAATTACCTAGTTTTCAATGATATTGTAGCTACAACTTTAAAGGAAGAAAATCATTATAAGAATAAGGAAGATATGCACTCTAGTTCACAACATGTTAAATCCTTGATAGTGATAAAAGCAAGATCAATGGTGTGGCTCAAGTGGGAGAGTAAATTATGGTATTTTAAAATTAAGAAATAAGAAGAATTTAAAATGTTGTAACTAGGGCAAGAAAGGTCAACAGAAAAAAGATCAATGGGATTTAAATAAGAAAAATTTTAGTCCTCAAGAATATTTTACAAGTATTTCAAATTATAGCAATGCTCTATATTATGAACAAGCGATGATAATTGAAAATAAGAAGTTATTACTTAATGTATGACTCTTTAACTTAAGAACTACATTTCATAAGACTTCTAGAAGAGAAAGGTTTCATCATTGTGAACATATCTTAAGAGGGTCTATGTACATTCTTGATGATTATCCTCTACATTATGTTGGTATTTGAACAATTAAACTAAACATACATGGTTGATGGTATAATTCATACTATTTGGAAGGCATGACTTTTGGAGGGCTTGAAAAAGAATATGTTATCTTTAGAGGAGTAGATGTTCTTAAATGAAAAATATAATTTTCTAACAAGATTTTAAAGATAATTAGAGGAACTTATACTTATGAAAAGAGATAAGATATGTTCAAACTTATACAAGTTAAAGGGAAAGACATTATTAGAAGCATAAAAATTAGTCACTTTAAGTGGTCTAAGTGAAAGATCTTCAATGCTATGGCATCAATAACTTAGATATATCAAAATAAGGAATGAATATCCTTGCTAAGAAAAAGCTACTCCCTGGGCTCATAATGGTATCACTATACTTTTATAATCAACATGTTATAGTTAAGTAATAATGTATCAAGTTTAATATATCAAATTCAAGAAGTAAGGTTATCCTTGAATTGGTTTAATTTGATGTGTGGAACACACTAGTTTTATTCTAGAGAGGAGCAAACTATTTTATGTATTTTATTAATGATTATTCTAAAAATTGTTAACGTGTACCATATCAATCATATGTGTTTTTAGTCTTTAAAGTTTTAAAAGTACATGTTGAACTTAATTTTGGTAAAAAAAGATAAAGCTTTTTAGGACATAAAATGAAGGGGAATATGCTAACAATGAGTTTGATGCATTTTTTAAGCAAAAAATTATTAAAATACATCTCATTACTGCATACACTCCTCAATAATATGGAGTGATAGCACATGAGAATAAAACTTGATTAGAAAGAACATGGACAAAGTTGGGAGCAAAAAACCTAAATAAGGCTTTCTAGGAAATAGCAACCAATACCTTACAATCAATTATAACTGGGTTGTGTGGACTAAGAAGCCAATGGATTACTCCAACTTCCATGTTTTTTGAAGTCCTATATATGCAACGTATAATGCCAAAGAAAACTTAAAGTTGGATTAAAAATCTAGGAAATGCTTATTTTTAATATATGTTGATGAAGTGAAGGGGTTTCATTTTTTAGATCCCATTATGCATAAGGTTATTGTTAGTAGTGATGTCACTTTTATAGAATAAATTAAAAAAGTAAGAAGAAGACTTTAAAATTTTGTAAAGAGGTTCAAAGACTGAAATACAAATGAAAAAGGAATTTTGGTAAAAAGTTTCTTTTAAAGCAGCGACAGAGCAAGATTTTTTATGATTATTTAGGTTTGAAGCTTCAAAAGTTCTTTGGTCACGTCACATAAAAGACCTTTAATTAGTGATAAGATTATATAATGGAGGATAATATAACATAATGCTTTCAATAGATGATAAGGGTCCATTTACTCTCCAAGAAGTACTGAATAATCTAGATGGCTCTTAGTGGATGACAATAATGTAGAAGGAAATTGAAACTCTTCAAAAATAAAAAATAAAGCTTAGTAATTATACCATTAATATGAGAAAGGAAGCCAATTGGCAATAAATGGATCAAAAGAAATGATTAAGATAAATTGCAATAATATCATGCAAGATTGGGTTTAAAATGGTACATTTTAAAAGAAGGAATTGAATTTAATGAAATATTTTTCTTATGGTTCAACTTACCACAATCAGATTATTCTTAGTAATAAGTGCTACTTTGACCTACTTCTAGAACATTTACATGGGAAAATTGCTTTTCTTTATAGAGATCCTAAAGAAAAGTTTTTTTATGTTATAACTAAAAGGTTTAGAAAAAAAAAGAAAAGAGAACTAAGTTTATAGGTTAAACAAAATCTTAAATAGAGAGGCTCATATAAAATAGGTTTAATACGGACATTTGTGCATATTTTAAAAAGGCTAGGGGATGTAAGTATTGTTGTTGGTTTTAGCTTTTGGTTTTTGGTTTTGTGTATTTTTAGGGGGGGTTTTGTACTATTTTTTGGGTTTTTTTTTGCTATATTAGTGTGTTTTTTTTTCAGTTTCTACGTTGTTTTTTAAAATTTTTCTATGTAAGAAAATGAAAAATCAAAACCTAAAATTAAAGTGAAACCAAACATCCTCTTAATGAAAATGATTTTATTATCTTGTTGTTGCATATCGATAACCTTCCATTCACTAGCTCAATAAAGATCATATTAGAAAATTAAAGGCACAATTGTCTAGAGAATCTAAAATGAAGGATCTAAGACTAGGGAATAAAATTCTAAAGAGGATGTAAATTCATTGCGATAGAAATAACTAAAAAAATATAGTTCTTAAAAAAACTACTTAATTTTTTTTATATGATGCTACAATGTACAAAATTGTAAGCAAATATTGACCCATCTTCCTATTAATTTTAAATTATTCTCTAGTAGAAAACCTTAGCAATGAAGATGAGAGGATGAAGATGTCTCTAATACCATAAGCATCCTTAGCATGGAGCTTAATGTTTGTCATGATTTATATAAGAATAGACATTGCCTATATAGTAGGAGTAGTTAGTTGTTACATGGCTAATCATGCTAGACAGAATTGCAATACTATAAAGAGGATCCTAAGCCACATTCAAGAGAAATCTCATGTCACATTAAAATATAGAGGATCATACATTATTTTTAAAGGATATGCTAGCTCTGGTTATGCAGATAATCTAGATGAAAACAAATCCATTACAAATAATGTGTTTATACTTGTTAGTGAGGTTGTAAATAGGTTTTAAAGTTACAATCATTTGTGGCTATATCAATAATAGAAGTGGAATATATTTCACCTTTATAAGCAAATAAAGAAATAATATACTTGAAACTAATTTTGAAAGAACTCCGACATAAATGATAGAAGGTTTCATTATTATTTAATAATCAAAGTGCCTTTCATTCAATAAGGAATTTGGCCTTCCATTCAAAAACCAAGCACATACGAGTTCAATTTTACTTTATTAATAAGAAAGTGACATAACGAACTGTAAATATGTAAATCCTTTAAACCAACGACAATCTAGGAGATTTTATGAAAAAAGTAGCCAATAGTGACAAATTTATTGATGTCGATCCTTATGTGGTTTGATAGGAATGAAATAACATAATAATGACAAGGTGGTATGAAGATTAATTGGTTCTTAATCAAATCTTTAAGTGGAGGATTGTTAAAAAATTCATATATCCATTATTCACAAAATATCTATGTGTTATTCATAAATATTTAAATATATAAAAATATGTGATAATTAAAATAAGTTGAAATGTATGGCTATACTTAGTTAGGTTCACCTATAAATACTAATTCATCTTCTTGTTTCAAATCAATAAACAAATTTAAGTATGTAAGAGTAAAGCTTCTGAAGATTTGATTTTATAGGTTCTAAGGTATAAATTAATATTTATAACTTATAGTTATTAGTGAATGCTTGCATTGTAACTCCTACTTTTACTCGTAATAATATTTTGTGTGTCCTATTTATTTGAATCTTATTTGTGTTACAATTTTTCTTTGTCTGTTTAACTGATTCGATAAAATCCTTTGTAACTTAAAACAAAATTCTTTTATAAAAAGAAAAAATTGACACAATTCTATCTTTACTTAGTTGACTTTAAAGTATATTAGCTTACGAAGTAGAGCATTTTCCTATATAAGCTTCACCAAAGAAATAAGTTTTACAAAGTGATTATTCTATTGATTTATCAAAAAAAAGAATGAAATAAGTTTTAGATTTGGAGAAAGAGGGACCATTGGATCCACTAAACATAAATGCTTGTCTTATTGCTAGCACTCCACCGGATACCCTTTTTCCATCATTCAATTGACACTAAAAATGTTAGATCAAGTAAAAAAAACTTTTATAGCCCTTACTTCTAAAATATGATTTTAACCGAAAAAAGTGTTTTGAAAAGCTTCCATAAATGTATTTTAGAAAGTGAACAAGCTACAAATATATTTAATGAACATGATATGATTAAAGTAAGAAAATCTATAGACTTCAGCTACCATCTATCTTACTGTCACACATCCAAATTTTATGTAATGGGCCCGTTTTTCTTCTCTTATTTATTCGACCAAATATTAGTCATCCACCTATTCACTTCATGACATAATCTCAAATGAAGGCAAGCTGAATCTATAATACGTTTGCAAGGATTAAACATTGGATTTGATTAAAAGTTTGAATGAATTGTATCAAATATCTTGAATTATGAAAAAATATCAAATATATATGTACTTTAATTTTTTACACTAGATATCATGACCTATTAATAATGAATAACTATGTACCTCAGATAGTAAGAGAACTATGCAGATATGTTAGTTTTTAGAAAATTTTAATAATTGGAAATTTAACCTAAAAATTTATTCAAATTTTAATAATATAATACGTGTAAATTATTTTTATAATTTTTTAAATGTTAATATTTGGAAAAATCATTAAAAGTAAAAACAAATCCAATTGTCACAAATTTTGTAGAATGTTTTAAAAAAATATTCTAAACATCGTGATAAAATCTATTTAAATACTGTTCTTTTTTTTTAGTTGTTATAAATATCATTAAACTAGAAATATGGCGTACAAAGTTGCATTGCTAGCTAGAAACATTGAACACTAATGAGAGAATAGCTAAGTGATTAGCATAACCAGCCTAAGCTATCTCGAGTTTCATACTACAAATGGTTATGTAAACTTTTTATGGAGCTGCTATCATTAATGAGGCATCAATGAGCTTTGGGGCTTGGATCTAAGACCTTAATTTGGTATTGTGTTGGTAACTTCTAGATGTTAATAGTACTTGAACTGTATTCTTTATGCACTTCAAAGCATATTAGGTTGAGCCTGATTTTTCTTATAATTTCCTCTAGCAAGATATTCCACCACTTCTCTAGGTTATGAACCATTCTTTGGTTACGTTATAGCCATAAACCATGTACTGTATAAGAAAGATAGGTTTTGAACATCTGACTGTCACCTGAACTTTCTGTTTTGATGTTAATAATTCAATACTTAATTCTCTACCATTCATGTAATGGATCATCAATGCAATATAGTTTGAGAATGATATACTAGATTTGATTAGAGTATGAGCACCTAAAGAATAAGTGACTTTTGACTTTCATTATTCTCTTTATATAAATGTTAGGGGTTAAATTTATAACATTTTTTAGATGTTATTTGATGTTAATTTAACCCTATTTCAGTGCTTAAATGTTCTATTTATGTGTTATTATGTTTACTTTGCAT
>JAOXYD010156082.1:0-10375 GCA_028565735.1 Pinacopodium congolense | reverse complement strand
TTCCAGAATAAGCTTTAAGCCAGAATTTGAATTTCTTAGAGATAGAATTAAACTCCACATCCTCATAACAATTCTATCCCTACGTGTCTAGTTTCTAGTGAGCCTAAGAGCATCTTATTTGGATATCTCTAGGTCATGATATGGCTAAAAGACGGGTATCAGTCCAGAGGGCTTATACTATCAAAATAAGGGTTAAAACAAGGAGCACCTAACAAAATTTTGGATTAGGATTACGTCGCCATTGTGACCTAGTAACTTAGGGTTTTAGGCAAACTTGTCTTCTAACCAAATGTTCCTCATTGTAGTAACTTTCTAATGAGACCAATATTATGCAAAAAGGGTTAGAAATCCGAGAGTTATACTCCAAAGATTACAGACTATATATACTGTACACAATCAAAGGCAGAATTTTTGAACTCCTTTCAAGTTAGATTTTAAACCTCTTAGAGCCAAAACCAAAATTCAAGTTCTACAGAACCATTATAGCTATATGTGTCTAGTTTCATATTCCCTAAACATTACTCCATTTGGACATCTATAACTTAAGATATAGCCAAATAACCAAACATAGGTCAACAAAATCCTTTCAGTCAACAAGTTTACCCACTCCTAATCTTATAAACCATTAGGTAAAACATACAATCATCTCTAAGTATCACTAGTTTATGAGAACAAGTGACTAACCTTACTTCACCTTTTCTTAAAGATGATGTAGGAAATATGGTGGGGCAGAGGGAAAAATGTGAGAAATGAGAGATAGGGAATCAATAAAAGCATCCAAACCCACCTTCATGCTTCTTGCTTCATCATGCATGAAAATGGAGAGAAAAAGATAGCTTAAACATTTAATTCACCCTTACTCCCTCATCTAGCTGTAGGTGGAGAGTACAAGAGAGGAAAAATGGATTTTTTACTTGGTTTTGGAGAAGTTTACGAGGTCTTCTTCTTCTTCTCTTCATTAGTGTACAAAATGTCCATTTAATGTCCACTTTACACCATCCTATCATCATCTTACACATGGCATCCATTAATGCATCACTTTATGACATCCTATCAACATCTTACATAAAGCATATTATATACATACTTATACATGTCTTTGTGTTTATACATGTACCTATACATGTATATAAGATTGGGATGATCCAATGACACTGGGGTTGGGCTAACTGAATCTCGGTTATAAAAAAAATTTCAAAACTTATTTTATTAATTTGGATGCTGCAATTCCATCAGAACTCCTTACAAGGTCATCCGAAACCATTTAATTACTTGAATCATCAACATATATTCATACTTAGGAAACCTTACAACATAATGAGGTTTGAGGTCTTACAATGATATTGATACAATATAGAGGACATCTCTTTAGGAACACATGATCTCACAATACCATCCACACAAATATTATATAGCAAAGGATTATCTTAAAGATTACATTTTAACTTTGAAAGAAATTTCTTCTTTTGATTATAAGTAAAATTAGAAGGAAGTATATTACTAACTAGATAGTTAGAAAAATCACATAATAAGGAGTGACTATAATAGCCATGAGTTGTTTGTTAAGAAAAGCTCCTTGATGTCTTTATCAAATCTGTTCTCCATTATTATTTTCTCTAATCTTGATAGATGATCTGTCATAAAATTTTTTGCTCCCTTCTTATCTTTCAAGTTTATATTGAATTCTTGAAAAAGTAGAACTTATCGAATTAATCTTGGCTTTATATCTTAAATAGCCATCAAATATTTCAATGCTATATGATCTATATAAATATCTACTTTAGACAAAATCAAGTCAGACTTGAACTTATTAATTGTAAATACCACCACCAATATCTCTTTTTCAGCAATGATATATTGATGTTAAGCATTGATTAAGATTCTACTTGCATAACAAATAGGGTGAAAATTCTCATCTCACTATTGTCTTAGTATAACTCTCATTGCAAAATCACTTGGAACACACAATAACTTAAAAGGAAGAGATTAGTCAGGAGATAAGCATAAGTGCATTCACAACTTCTTCCTTTAACAAATGAAAAGTGGTCATGCAATTATCATCAAAATTAAAAACATATTCTTTTTCAAATAACTTAGTTAAAAAATATTTGAAAAATCTTTTATCTTTTAAGAAAATCCAGCATGACGTAAGAAATTCATAATAGCTTTAATAGAATTTGGTTGAGATAATTTTTTAATGACATCAATTTTGGCAAGATCTACTGTTAGACCTTTACTAGATATCTTGTGACTTAAAACAATGAATTCTTGCATCATAAAATGACATTTCTGCTAATTTAAAATTAAATGTCTCTCCATATCTCTTAAGGACCTTCTCTAAATTTCAACCGTAGAAGGGGTTCTTTAATCAAGGGATTGGGCAATGGCTTGCCTAGTTATTAAAGGGGCTTATAGGCTCAGTATTGCATCCAAAATTTGTGCACTAATCTAGCTCTATGTTCTCTAAGAATCATTTGATTTTCTTCATCTAAATCCTTAAGTAAAGTTTTCAATTTTTTTCCTCTAAAATTATTTTATAAACATCATCAAAACGATTAGGTTCATGATAGTATATGTCAATAAAATTGCAAGAGTCAAGAATAGACAGATGTTTCATAGCATCAAAAGACATCAAAAACTAATTATTCATCTTGAAGCCTTATGATGAGTTTCTCACATTGCATATCGATGATGGTCCTTACTGTTGTTATGAATGGTCTCCCAAGTATGATGGTGATGTCACGATCCTCATCCATATCTCACCCTAAAAATTCCACCAAAAAGATGAAATTATCCACTTTAATGAGCACATTTTCAATGGCTCCCCTAGGATAAGTGATTGATCAATGCTCTAACTGTAGTAAAATTGTTGTTCATCTAGGCTTTGTTAGTACACATTTCCTCAAAATAGACAAAGGTATCAAGTTAATCCTAGCACCCAAATTCATTACAGCCTTATCTATGTATACATCACTAAGAGTGCAAGGAAGAATAAAACTATCTGAATCTTTTAATTTAGATGAAAACTTCTTCAATAAAATGGTCTAACATCCTTGTTCAACCTAACATTTTCATATTCTTCTATCCTTCTCTTATTAGATAATATTTCTTTAAGAAATTTAGCATAATAAGGTATTTGTGTTAAAGATTCAACAAAGGGAATGTTAGTATGTACATTCTTAATAACTTTTAAGAACCTTCTCAATGCTTGTCCAATTGATTATCTTTAAACCTTTGAGGATAGGGTGTTCTAACCCTTACTAGATTGATGTTTGGATTAGTAAGCAATCAATGTCAATTCTCCTTTACAACTACTTCCTTCTTCTCTTCTTCGCTAGCCTCCTAAATTACTCTCTCCTCAACTCTTTGTAACTCCTTACCACTTCAAATTGAGATAGCCTTAGCATGCTCTCGTAGGTTGGCCTAAGTTGTACTAGGCAATGAATCTGGTATCGTCTTCTTTATAAGGCTTACAAGGTAGTTCGTCTGATTCTCTAAATTCATGGGTTAGGCTTCTTTATTTTTCATTCTTAACTCTTAACTTTACATCCTTAACTCTTGAATTTGCATCCTAACCTTAGATGTGGAGATGTGTTTAGTCAATAACTCTTTTTAAGTTGGAATTGTCTGGCTATACTGATGTAGTGGCCTTAAATTTGGAAGGTGATGCTCTTGTAGTTGTGGAAGGTTGAGCTTACTGCATTTGATTATTACTCTAAGAAAAATTAAGATGATTCCTTCATCTTAAATTATAAGTGTTGGAGTAAGGATTCTTTTTCTTATTAGAATTACTCATACAGTGCTTGTTTTAGCTTCTGTACAAATGGATTCCTTACTTGGTAATTTATAGATGAATGTGAATATTTACCATAATGCTTAAATATGATTTGTCTCCTTATAGCTAAACTTAAAACTCCCTTCACTCTTTACATGAGGCTTTCTAACTTCTTGGTTAACACACCCACCTTAGTTTTCACTGCCACTAAATTGTCTATCACATGTGTTCTAATAGTCCTTATGCAATTTATCTTCAAATGATTTTGAAAATTGTTAGTGGCCATCCCTTCAATCAAGTTATAGGCTTGGTCTAGAGTCTTCCTCATCAAATTACCACTTAAAACTATGTCTATAATGGTCCTCGTCAATGGTGTAACTCTAGTGTAATATATATCCATATGCTACTACATTGAGAACCAACGACTTAAATGCCTTGCCAATATATCTCCATACCTTATATAAGTTTTCATTCTAGAACTAAGTAAAGGAGGTGATTTTCATCTTCATCTTCGCAATCTTATAGCTGAAAAGAACTTTCCAAAAAATATCTTCTTCAATTCCTTCCATATAGTGATAGATCTTAGAATGTTGCTAACCGTGATCTTGTTTTATACCACAAGCATAAGGGAAATAATCTTATTCTAACTGCATCATCTGACACACCATTTTTTTTGAATAGGTCACATATTTCTAAAAATGTCTCTAAATTTATGTTAGGGTCTTCTAGAGGTAGTTCTTCAAACTAAAATTTCTTGACCATTGAAATAATGCCATATGGTATCTTAAAATGAGTTTTTGTGACTCTTAGCCTCATAACACTAGCAATGGGCCTATTATTATTTCCCATGGTAAGATCCATCATTATGGGCTCCCTACTTTCCTCTTGATGCTGTACTACAACTTCTTCTCATTGGTCCATATCTACTAAGCTAACTTGGTCTTCTATCATAGCCTAACAAGTAGTTTTTAAAAAAAAATGTAGAATCAAGTGGTAAGTTCTCAAGCTTTGGGCCACGAGTTTTCATGCAAAATATAAGAACAATTAAAAGGAAAAATAAATAAATGAAATAAATAAATATCCAAATAAAAATAAACAAAAAAATAAAGAAGTACTTCTGAACTAACCAACATCCTTTTATTCCTAATATTATAAAATTAAGCATCCAGTATTAGTTTTAAAAACATGTTATTGTCCATATCTAATCAATTTTTATTTGCTTCTTAACTTAAAACTAGCTAAAGGCAAGTATACCTCTGTTAACAAGTAATAAAAATGATAAGTAACTGAGTATCGTATTCCTTGGAGACCTACATATAAGTACTAAGTCACATAGGGTTTAATTAATCAAACAATCTTATTGGTTTGTTAAGAACTTAAAATTAAATTTTTTTTCCTGAACTATGAATTTAATCTGACCCTAATTAACAAATTAAAACTCTTTCAATTCTCTAAATTGGCTAAGGTTTTAGATTTCTATGGGTTAATCACTATCACATGTTAAAATGACCTAGGACCTACTTTATTCAATCAAGACATCACTAATGGTCATAAAAAAATATTATCTCCTTTAAACTTAAATTATCTAATTGATCTAATAATTTGAAATAAAAGGTATTAACATTAAGAAGCCTAAATCTAAGTTCGATATATTTAGGAAACTTGACAAAAGATTCTAAAACTTGGTCTACATTTATGTTCAATTGTATTTCCCAATTGATTTTCTAACAATTAAAAGGCACTATTTATGGGTAATTAGGCTAAGCAAGATGAATTAAGCACTCAATTAGGTAAAAATCATCCAAACAAATCATTCCTAATCTATTTAATCTTCTAACCTTAAATAAAATGAATTACACACACATATTCATCAATGAAAATAAAGGTATAATAATAAAGTCCATATTCATTGAAGAAGAAAGCTACATAAAGAAGGGACTCAGGAGAAGGTAAGTTCTGTTCTGAAAATAAATTGACTAACTAGGTCATATAAGGTCATAATGCTCGCTCCTTATAAAAAATTTATAGAAAGTGGAAAAATAAAGGAAAGAAAAAGAAGGCCTCAAAAGTTATAGTTTGGGATGATTCAAAGTGAATCCAGAGGAGAAGATAAGGTGGCAAACATGTGCTTCATGGCAAAGGATGAGGCACCTTCTTGTTCTACCTCTTATGATGAAGATGAATGTCATATAAATTTTACCTATTATGAATTAGTTCACTATATAAAAGTGTTAACTAAAAAATAGAAGAAGTTGTCTATTGAACATAAAGAAACCTTGAAGTTACTATAGGAATGTGAATTAGAAATAAGAACATTAGACATGAATTAGAACTAAAGAATGTAGATAAGGCTTGTATGCAAAATTTGGTAAATGAAAATGCGTCATTAAAGAAAGAAGTAAAATTCCTCAAAGAATCTTTTTCTAAATTTACTAAAAGAAATGAAAAATTGGAATTAATATTAGGAGTACAAAAGGCTGCAAATGATAAGTATGGATTAGGCTATATTAGTGAGAATGCACCATCCACTAGTAAGACTGCTTTTATAAAAGGAAAGAACCTAGAAAATGAACTTATACCTAAGCCACCTAAATAAAGGGAACCCATAACAAGGATAGAACCTAGGAATAGTCCTAACACAAGACCTAGAAGAGCACCATAAGGTATAAATAATGCTAGAATGCAACATTATCTACTTAGGCAAAATTACCATATGAGAAGTTTTAATGAATCGACTCTCATGTTTTAAACATATATAAGACTCATGCTCCTTTATTTTAGACCTATTATGGATATTATGAACTTGTAGAGAGATTTGTTATGATAGATTAAATAGTTTGAATGTATGCCAAGAGGTAGATACATAACTAACATTTATCGACACAAATTATTGTGGGCACCTAAATTAAAATTATTTTCTTGTTTGTATTTAACCAAGAAGTAGAACAAGTGGTGCGTAAATGATGGATGCTCAAGGCACATGAGCAGTGGACTCTCTCAATTTATCTCACTCAAAAATAAAGATGGTGGATTTGTCATATTTGGAGACAATTCCAAAGTTAAGATAGTTGACTTTGGGAAGGTTAGTAAGGTAAACTATACTTTGATTGATAATTTACTTTTAGTTGACGGTTTAAAACATAATTTACTTAGTATTAGTCAATTATGTGATAAAGATTATAAAGTAAGTTTTGAAGGAAATGCATGTATAGTTTCAAGAATAATTGTTAATAATATTGCATTCCGAAGAAAAAGGCAAGAAATATTTACATTAAGGATTTAAATGATGTTTTTTCCTTGATTTGGAGTGTTTAGTTCTAATGAGTGAAAAATGTATGAGTTTGGTATAGAAGGATTGGACATGTAAGTATGGAACTTATCTCAAATCTTAACTCTAAGGAATTAGTAAATGGCTTACCAAGAATAAATTATGGAGCATGACAAACAATAAAACAAGAAAGAAGGTTTTCTAAAAGTAAGAAATTGATAACAAATTCTAGACTCTTAGAGCGTCTTCATATGGATTTATTTAGACCTACTAAAGTTGCAAGCTTAGGAGTTAATTTTTTTTGTCATTATAGATGATTTTAGTACATTAACATAAGTTTTATTTTTAATTAGTAAAGATGAATTTTTTTAAATATTTTGTGAAATTTGCTAAGAAAGTTCAAATTGAAAAAGGTTTGACAATTGCATCCATTAGAAGTGACCATGGTATGAAATTTGAAAATGACTTTTTAAAATGTTTTTATTATGATAATGGTATCTTCCATAATTTTCAACAAACGGTGTAGCAAAAAGAAAGAATAGGATTTTACAAAAAAAAAAAGACTAGGACTATGATAAATAAATATGATTTAGATAAGTACTTTTAGGCAGAAGATGTTGCATATGCTTTTCATATAGTAAATAAAGTGTACATTAGGCCGAAAATGGATTAGACTCTTTTTGAACTTTAGAATGGTATAAAGCCAAAAATTAGCTATCTCAATGTTTATAGGTGAAAATATTATATCTTAAATAATAAGGATAACTTTGGAAAGTTTGATTCTAGAATGGATGGAGGTATTTTTGTATGATATTCTTCAACTAGTAAAGCTTATGGAATTTTTATCAAGAGAAACCTTGTACAATTTTTGACAAAAGAAACCTTGTCATTAAAGAATCCATGCATATAGTGTTTGATAAAATTAACCACTTTAAAAGTAAGAGAGATCATGAAGATGATGATGCAGCTTTGTCCAAATTCTTGGAAAATTTAGCCATTGAGAAGAAAAAGAAGGATAGACAAGCTACAACATAAGAGCCAACTGTTGAACTACGTGAGACAAAAATGATGATGAGCTTTATGTGGATTCAAAATATAAGAAAAATGATCCATCAGAACAAATACTACATGATATTCAACAAAGGGTAAATACTCACTCTCTTTTTTGAATTTTAACTCATCTTACAATTATTTCACAAATTGATTCTAGGAATGTAAAAGAAGCATTAGATGATGAACATTAGATCTTTGCTATAAGTGAAGGAATAAATCAATTTGAGAGAAGCAAATTGTGGACTTTAGTTCCTAGACCATAAGATCACCCAATTATAGGTAAAAAAATGGGTTTTCAAGAATAAGTTAGATGAACAAGGTAATATAATAAGAAAAAAGCTAAGTTAGTTACCAAATGAAATAATCAAGAAGAAGACATAGATTATGATAAAACTATTGCATACGTAGTTAGATTAGCAGCAATTAAGACTTTTACTTATATTTTCATCTTATATGGATTTCATACTTTTCCAAATTGATGCCAAAATTTCATTTTTAAATGATTTTATATAATAAGAGGCATATGTAGAACAACCCAATGCTTTTAAAAATCACAATACAATTGAACACATTTTTAAACTAATTAAAGCACTGTACGATTTAAAATAAGAACCTAGGACTTAGTGTGATAGGCTAAGTTCTTTTCTCTTGGAAATTAGTTTATTAAAGAAAAGATAGATACAAATTTATTTATTAAAAAGGATAACAATGATATTTTAATTACTTAAATATATGTGGATGATATGATATTTGGTGCTGTTAATGAGAGTTTGTGCAAAGGAATTTCAATGAGTATGAGTAAAGAGCTTAGATGAGCATGATGAGTAATTTGAATATCTTTCTTAGGTTTCAAATCAAACAAATGAAGGAAGGTAAGTTAATCAATCAAGCTAAATATACCAAGGAGTTACTTAAATGCTTTGGAATTGACCAAGCCAAATCTCTAAGGACCCCATAAACAAATATCTTAAGCTAAACAAGGTTGAAAAAGGTAAACTAGTAGATGTAAAATATATCGAGGTATGATTAGAAGTTTGTTATATCTTATTGTTAGTATATCTGAAATAATTTTTAGCATATATTTATGTGCTAAGGTTTCAAGCATGTCCTATGGAATCACATCTATTAGCCATTAAATGTATCTATATATATTTATATGGTACAACGAATTTAGGTCTTTGATTCCTTATAAACATATTTTTGGATTCAATTATTTATTTGAATATAGATTGTATAGGTAGTTTGTTAGATAAAATGAATACATCGAATGCGTGCCAATTTTTAGGAAATGCAATAGCTTCTTAATTTAGTAAGAAACAACATTCGATAGCCTTTTCTACGGTGGAAGTTGAGAATACTGCCATGGGTAGTTGTTGTATATAAATTCTATGGCTTATGAAATAACTTAAGGATTGTGGCATTGAACTTATTAAAATACATATTACTTGTGATAATACATTTAATTTGTTTAACTAAAATTCACAATAAGTAATCTAGGACAAAACATATATAAATTTAATAACATTTTATTATAGATCATGTGGAAAATGGGAATATTGAATTAGAGTTTATTGATACAATGCATCAATTAGCTGATATTTTTATTAAACTAATGAATAGGGATTGGTTTGCATTATTAAAATAAAATTAGGTATGATAGATGGAAATTTGTTATGATATTTATGTGTTTTCATTACAATATTTATTTGTTTGTGTTCTTATTTTTTATTTTTACCTTTTTGATGATTCCAAAAGGGGGAGAATAAGAATGTGATATTATGTTTTATGAGGGAAAGTTTAAATTTTAAATGTATATAATGCATGAAGTTAAGGGAAGTCATGAATTTCAATCAATGTAGGGGAAGTTTGTAAAATTTGAGTTTTTACAATTTGAATTTGATTTGTAAAATTTGAGTATGTTGAAATTTTTTCTAAATCATAATTAATTTACAGGTAGTAAGTAAAATTTGATAATGTTGAGTTTTAAATAATTTTGAATATGTAATTATGGTATTATTGTGATAATTGTGTTTTAAAAATGATTTTTTGTTACTTTTGGTATTGTGTAGAAGGGGATATTTTTTAATAACATTTAAATGGTGTTAAATACATTTAAGCAGTATTGAATGGTTTGGCATTTATTTTGGTTTTGTAATTTGATAATATTACATAGATTTGTCATCATAAAAGGGGGGGGGGGACCTCATAGCTTCATCATAACTTCTTGGTTCTCCATTATTTGTCAACTTCAATTTATAAGTGTCAGAAAAATATTAAGT
>JAOXYD010156071.1:0-10375 GCA_028565735.1 Pinacopodium congolense | reverse complement strand
CACACACACACACACACACACACACACACACACACACACACACACACACACACACACACACAGAGAGAGAGAGAGAGAGAGAGAGAAGAGAGAGCGTATAGGTGTACTTGTACCCAGGAAGAGAGAAAGCTTGTTATTCGTAAACTGTAGAAAATATCAACTTAATTACAATTTATGTCTCGATTATGTGAGCAACTTACTAGCCTTTGTACTGGGTGAGGAGGCATTTGATTGGGTGCCATATGAATTGTGTTACATTTATTCCAACGTAGCCTATATCTTGGACTCTTAATGTTAATCTCTTACTATAAACTATACATGCTTTCACTTTTATTGTTTTCAATATTTAACCCAACTTTGATATTTAACATGAACCTTAATTATTGTAAAATTTTGGATAAGGTAGATATACAGTTCAGTGTGATGAGGACTTTGAGGTAAAAATGCAAAGCTTGATTAACTCATCACCAGTTTCCATGCAATATTTGTTTGTGACTACAACCCTACCAGTAAATGTGTATAAAAAGATTATATTAAAGTGACCCTGATTAAAGGATGGTTAGCAACTCCAAAACAAGAAGACACGGCAATTATAACTAAAATAGATTCCTCATTGTAACTAGATTTATAAACACTTGACACAATCATAGTTGTGGCTAACAAGTTATATACCCAATTGTAAGAACATTTCTGGATGTCTAATTGTAGTCTTTAGTCCATTTAGGCTTCTTTAAAATGTGTTTAAGCCTAGTCTGTTCAACAGTCCCTGTATTGATCTAAGTTGAACTTATATCCTACTTAAGCTTAGACTAATTAATCTAAACTAGGCATATATCATAGCTATCTAGTCCAGATAAGACCTTATCCTCAAGTTTAAAATGGGGATAAGTTTGAACGACTCCAGATCTTCTAACGTTGCCTCGTGTGGGGATTGTATGTCCTATTACATTAACAGTTAGTTGAGGGGATTGTGAGAAGACACCAAAGTGTGTGTATCGAGGATTGCCTTGGGAAACTTTATGAGGTTAGTGCCATCAGAAAGAGCTGAAAGTGGACAAATCTGGGTGTCTGGGCATCCATAACAACATCGAAGGAGACAAGCATGGAAAAAGGGGTGTATGTGGGCAACCAGCAAAACTCTAACTCTTAAGCAACTTTATCGATGCAGCGTAGGACACAAAAAGGCCTATAGTATTTCTTAGAAAGCTTTTGGGACATTCGTTGATGGACTAAGATTTGACGGTAAGGGTGTAGTTTAAAAAAACTCATTCTCCTCTAGTAAAATTTTTGTCTCAGTGGTTGAGATTAGTTTGCTACTCCGTATAATATTTGTTGTGGGTAAGATTTGCCTTCAATGTAGTTAAGAGATTTTGTCTTTGTTTCAAGGCTTTGTCAAGGGAAGCAATTTATGTAGAGTCATTTATGTATGAAGGAATTGAGGGCAAAAGGCAACCATACAAGGATTGAAAGGGGGTTATCTGAATATCTAAATGAAAATAAGTATTGTAGTAGTATTCCACCAAATAAAGGAATCAGAACTAGTGGCGAGGTTCATTGCTGGCGAAGCAACATAGATAGGTCTCCAGGCAATGATTCACTACCTCTAATTGTCCATCAGTCTATAGGTGGTACACACTACTATAGCTAAAAGTTGTGCCTTGGAGTTTGAAGAGCTCTTTCTAAAACTGTTTGAGGAACACGAGGTCATAATCATTGAAAGATGGACCTTGGTAAGCCATGTAGTTTGAAGACCTCATGAGGAAAATTAGAGCCAATGAAGCAACGGAGTTTGTGGATGGTAATGAAATAAGGTGAGGAAATTTGGTTAGACAATTAACAACTACAAAATGGTCGTCTTCCTATGAGAATTAGGTAAGTAGGTAATGAAATCCATGGAGATGTTTTCTCATACTCGTGATGTAGTGGACAGGGGTTATAAGGACCCATAAGATTTATGATTGATATGTTTGTTTTGTTGATAGACTTGGCATTCCCGAATGAAGACTTTGATATCTCTGTGCATGTTAGGCTGATAAAAAGAAGTAGTTAGGCAAGCAGTGGTGGCTCAAACACTAGAGTGGCAGCCTATGGGTGTGGAACGAAACTCGGTAAGTAGGTGGTGATGAGGCTAGTAGCTTTAGGAATATAAAGGCAATATAGTAATAAAGCAAGCCATTGTGGAAGTGATAATGGTGCTATAAAGTTGACTCCTTTTGAATTTTGCATATGGAATCTTGAGCAAGAGAGCTGGTAAAGTACTGGCGAAGTTAGTCCAGCTAAGAAAAGATTAGAGATGAGATGACCCAGAGAGTTGAAGGAGGATCCTCTAGTAGGTGGGAGAGGCTGTCTGCCACCTTATTTTCTTTGCCAAGAGTTTAATGGATTGCAAAATTATAGCCCAGGAGCTTGGTAAGCCACTTTTATTGATCAAGAGTTTGTATAATTTGAGAGAGCAAGTGTTTAAAGCTCTTTTGGTCAGTAAAAAGGTTCAATTAGTGATTGTATACATCCCTCTGCATAGGTAAAAGCATATTGCATTGGATGTGGAAGTTTCTTACTAAAGAAGGCAATAGGATGCCCAGCTTAAGACAAAACAGCGTCAATAGCAATACCAGAAGCATCAATTGTCAAGTCGAAGGTGGTGGAGAAATTTGGTAAGTTCTGCACTGGTGTTGTAGTTATAGCTTTCTTTAGTTATTTAAAGCTAGTAATAGCAGTATATGTCACACTTGAAAGCATGAGTCTATAATAGATCAATGAGAGGGCTAGCAATCGTAGTGTAATGACGAAAAAAGCATCAGTAGTATCTTATTAAGCCTAGGAACCCATAGAGAGCTTTGAATATTTTGGGATTGGGAAAGTCTAGAATAAAGTGAATTTTTCTAAGGTCGACCTACACATTAATAGCAGAAATAATATGTCCTAAATAGTTAATAGAGGAAACAACACACACAAAAATTTAGATAATTTAACATAGAATTTGTGAAAATGTAGCAGTTGGAGAATCTGGTTTAAATGTTGCAAATGCTCTAACCAACTGCGGCTATAGATTAAAATGTCATAAAAAAAACAAGGATAAATATTCTAAAAAGTGGTCTAAAGAGCTCGTTCATAACCCTTTGAAATATGGATAGTCCATTAGTTAGGCCAAAGGGTATAACCAAAAATTCATAGTTGTCATCTATGCAAAATGCAGTCTAAGGAGTGTCCGTTGTAGATATCTTAATTTGATGATAACCAGAACGTAGATCAATCTTAGAAAAAATTATAGCACTAAAAAGTTTATCTAGTAACTCATCCACTATAGGAATTGGGAAGCAATCACAAACTATGAGAGCATTAAGAGCACGATAATCAATACAGAATATCCAGATGTCATCCTTTTTACGAACTAATAAGATTGGGGAAGAAAATGGGCTTTAGCTAGGTTGAGTGATGCCATCTGTGAGCATTTAGTGATTAAAGGGGTAGGTGGGAGGAAGACCTTGAGGGAGTGGAAATACTTGAGAGCAACATAAGAGAATAGCTTGGATGTCAGTATTAAAGGAAGAAATGGTGTAAGGGAAGGAAGATTCCAGCGGTATGGGTGAGAGGTGAGTAAAATGGCTAGGAAAAAAATAAATGGAGATACAAGAAGCAATGGCATGAGTCTAAATGGTGCGTTGAACTTGATGATAATTAATAGGAGCTTACCTAAAGTCTCAAGTAAATTGGATTAGTAACCCTTTATGATTAAAAATATATATATGGTAGGAATAGAAAATTTTGATAAGATATGGCCTAATGTACTTAAGTCATTGAACCCCTAAGACAACACTAGCCTATGAATAGGTAATATAAAGAAAGTTATAATAAATTTTTTATTCTGGATAGAGAGGATGACATTAGATTCATAACCAGTATAGTCTAAATGATCCCCATTACCCACCTTAATCAAAAAAGAGGGGGAACTTAATACAAGGAGACGTAAAAACTAAACAATTTAAGGATGAATAATATTATGTGCACTGCCAGAATCAATGAAAATAGAAATTGGTAGACCACATATATCCCCTTGTATACACAAGGTTTTAGGAGAGACAGACCCATAATAGCATTAGTAGAGATGTGAAAATGTTCAATAGGAAGAGAGGATGAAGGTTAGGTAAGGGAGGGGTTAGATAAAAGGGGTAGAGGGGGAAAGTGGTAGTAGCAGGGAGAGAGGAGTCAAGAGGATTATTATAAAGAGATTCATCACAAGTAATAACAAAAAGGGCTTGGTTTTACATTTGTGGTTTAGATGAAATTTTTCATTGCAATTGTAACACAATCCCTTAGAGCACCTATCTCACATTTTAGATGGTGAAAGGAGTTTAATAGGGTATTTAGGGGGTTGAGAAGGAGTAGGAAAAGTGGTATGGGGTTCGGAATTGAGCAAGGTCTTACAGTAGGCGAAAGGATAGATTAAAACTTGGATTCTACTAATTTAGCCAACCCAATGGCTTGGGAAATGGAATGGAGTTTAAGTATAGTGAGTTCTTACTGAATTTTAGTTTTGAGGCATGAAAGAAAGCAATCTAAAATAAACTCAGGGGAGATACTAACCATAAAATTGCATAATTTTTCAAACTCAGCCCGATAAGCTTAAATTGAGCTAGTTTGGCGTAATTTAAAGAGTACACGTGGTGATTATCATAGGAAGAGGGACCAGAGCATATTTTAAGGGACCTAGTGAAATGATCCTAGTTAGATAGTTGATGAGTGTGGTGTAGCCATTTGTACTAGTTTAAGGCCTCACCATGTATATAGAAGGCTACCATATCCATAAATTGTTCTATTGGAATATGATAAAATTGACAAAATTGGTCAGCTTGAAATAACCATTTTAGTGGGTTGGAGCCATCAAACATAGGCATCTATAATTTTGGAGGTTTAGGAGGAAGAGAGTGGCAGCAAGGAGGGGGTGGAAAGGGAGGATGAGAGGAATGGAGAGGTGATAAAATTGATTGATTGTGGGAGGAAGGAGTAGAGGACTAGGGGATATGAGATTGGCTAGAAGGATGATGCTGGTTGAAGTGAATGAGATAAGACTTATTGCTATAAATTATTAATGACAGACATAAGGGAGTTGTGTTTATCTTCACAAGAGAAAATGGAAGTTTGCAGGGAGGCTTGACGTTGATTAGAAAAAGCCTACAGGATGGTCATTTGCTCTATGAGGGTAGAAATTTTTTTCCAGGACAACATCTAGACCTTATTTGGGAGGCATGAGTAAGGAATGAAAGCACCAATGATAATAAAGTGACCCTAACTAGAGGAGGGTCGACAACTCTAGAAGAAGATATAGTAGAAGAAAAATAATTGTGTTTATTTTTGTGCCTTTTTTTGTTAAGTTTTCTGTTAATACATATAATTATAACTATAACATATTTCTAATTGTAATTGAATTGATAAACACTTGGCACAATCATAATTATGGCTAACAAACTATATGCTCAATTGTCAAAATATTTTTTGGGTGTCTAATTGTAGTCTTCAATCTATTTGGGCTTGGTCTATTCAGCAATCCCTACATTGATCTAGGTTGAACTTGTATCCTGCTTAAGCTTAGACTAATTAATCTGGACTAGGTGTATATCACAAGCTTATTAAAGTTTTCCCTTATTGTGAAATTATCATAGGACATGGTGTTCATCGTACAAGCACTAGGCTTACAAAGGTTGGATTCCTTTCTTTCTTTCTTTTTTTTGTCAAATGATAATTCCCTCTTATCCTCCAACTCTCCCTTCTTCTTTTTTGGTTCTTTCAAGTGATTAGCATTGGATAAGAGAATGAAATAAACATCTTATCTTTAAAACTGACTATAATATCTACAATAGATTTAAATCTATAATAATACCAGTATTGTTTGCCATGTTACATATACAGGTTCTTATATATTACAGTGGGGAAAATGAGACAGAAAAAACTCCAGAAAGGGCATTTAACAATAAAAAATCTGCTCTTCTGCAACTCATTGAGCAAATTTTTATGTCAAAAACAATTGCTTCTAGTAATAAGTAATAGTTTTCCAAATTATTAGTTGAAATTTTAAGTAATAGTTTTTGTGTTATAATTTGTAGATTGAGACATGAAGAAATGTGTAGAATGTATTGAAATTTTTTTATAGGAAAGATTATCATATTCGAGTTCTACCATTTTATGCTGCTTTGGCACAAGAATCATGGCTTGCAAATATGAAAGAGTTCATGAATTCTTCGCCAGAAGAATTCTCTTTGTTTTTGGTTTGTACTAACAGGTATTATCATCAACTTGAGCCTACTTATTTATCATCTCGTATTTTTCCCGGGTGAAGAATCTCATAATGCACATAGATGCACTCATATCCAAATAATCCTCCCTGCTAGTAATAAGTTTTGAAACATATTTGTTGTGTTTATGAAAATGAATGCATGGCATCACATGGAATTAACTTTGGTGGTATGGATCATGTTATTTTCTTTGACTTTGCACGTGATCCAAATGAATATGCATGATGTGTTGGAAGGAGAGCTAAAGGTGCTGGAGGAAAGGGCAAGGCTTTTATCTTTGTGGTTGGAAAGCAAGTTTTCCTTGCAAGAAAGATAATATAAAGAAACCAAAAAGGTCACCCTCTGCATGCTATACCAACTGCATATATAAGTGGATGAGATGAAATACTGAAACAACTTATCCATGTGTATTGGCTTAGCTATTGACTATCTCTTCTCTTAAAATGAGAGTGAGGCATGCTATTGTATAGTTTTACCAACAACTATAAGGCCCAAATTCCAAGAATTTAGTATATCCTTACTTATCTAACCTAATTTTCTACAGTGTTTTGCTATTCTAAATCTAATGGATTTTGCCACTCTTGCTAGCTAGAAAGGCCTTTTAAAAGCAAAAAAGAGACTAACATTTGAGACTTCATAGAGGCTTATCTTCCACTTGGTTTTAGGGGGCTTTGCCTCTCGATAAAAGTTGAGGAAAGACCATTTCTATAAATTTGATATGATTGAATAGGCCAATTAATACATTTGATATAGTGTCTGATATATCTTTCATTGAGTTTTTCTTTATTTCTTCAAGGTATTTGGAACTTTTTAAAATAAAAATTATTTAAAAAAACAAAGATACAAATTTCAAATTCAAATGTAATTTACATTTTAGAGATGGGTTAAACTTGCCAGATCATTTAACTGTACTTCCTCTTATTTGATTATGATTTGTGATCTGAAAATCGAGAACAAACTGCTTTTTTTCTTTCCTCCTTAAGGGGCTAGCGTCAGACCTTATGTTTTTTTAGCTAGCTTCTTCCCACATGGTTGACATAGTTGTTGGGAAACCTATACCGATCAAATTAATAATGCAGCGAAAAATTTAAGGTTTCCTACACAAGATCAATTTAACAAATTTTAACTTGAACAAAAATAAAGTTACAAATAAACCTGAATAAAAGATTTGTTATTGTAGCGAATTCTTCTCGTATCCAAACCACAGTCGTTCATGTACCTAACCTCTAACAGTATTCACAAGTTGATAGAAAAGAACTCAAAACCCTTTTTGAAAGGAAGATAGAGTTGTACTAGCAACCCTAGGGTTTCCGTCCTTTTATAGCAGAAAAATCATATTTTCCTAATTTTAAAATTAAAATTAAAATTAAAGTTTAAATCTAAATCTAATTACAATTATAATTTAATTTTAACTTAATCAAATATCTTATATTTGAACCTAAAGTTTCTTAAACTTTACAATTAAGTTCAACTTAATTAATTTTTATTCACTTCTAATAAACTTATATGTATGACCCATTAGGTTCCTAATAAATTGGCAATAATCATAAATTATAATTCTAATTCATAATTAAAATTAGATAAATTAAAAATCCATTAATTTATCTTTAATTCTCCAATTAAAAAATTTATGATAATAGATCAAGATTGACGTCTAGTAACATATCATGACTACCCAAATATTAGGAATGTCAAAGTGGTTTGACGAACCTGTCCCTACAAATACAAGTACCACTATTAATACCGCTTTTGCTTGTGCAAGTACTGGATTCAGCTTTAGCCCTAGTGGTTCTATCAGGTTCGAGCTGAGGCCTCCCTGTCCAATTCGGCCAGAGTCTTCCCTTAGCCTACTCATCTGATAGCTAGCCCTTCTGCTACCACTCCTTCTGGTGAGCCACTTTTGCTTGACTCCCCCATGGCTCCTTTTGAGGTTCCTGTAGGCCTGGATCCCATTGCTGATACTTCTAAATCTATATGTACTTCCCTATCACCCTTTTTTTCCTAACCTGATGGAGAATTTTGTGATGATTCCTTGGCTCCTGAAGTTTCTGTGTCTATGGAGACGGGGGAAAAATGTATTAAGAACAAATAGAAGTGCAAGAAAAAGTCTCTTCTTACCAAAAAATAGAAGGGCATAAAGAAGTCTCTTCTTACCCTGACAGTCAGATGATGAAGTTTATATTCTAGAATGTTAGAATACCTCACAAGGCCCTTGATGTCAAGAATTTTGTCAGGCAGGAAAATCCCTGTTTTGTTTTCATTCTGGAGTTCAAACTAAAGAATCCCAATAAGATTGAGTCCATTGCTTCCTCTCTCTTTCGGAACTTTGCCTTTGTTCATAACCTTTTGCACGCTGCCTATGCCAGAATTATCCATGTTTGGAATTTGTACCTAGTGTTTTGCCAACTTGTCCTCTCTACTGCTTAATTCTTGCACATGTCTATCTTTGTGCCTACGCTCGGGCACATTTTAGTCCTTTCTTATGTGTATGGTCTTCATGATATGGCCTCTCGAATTCCCCTCTAATGGATGATCAAAGATACCTGCAGTCACACCGCTTCCTTCCCTTGGCTACTTACCAGGGATTTCAATACCATAGTAGCCCCTTTGAAAACCTCTAGTCCCTCTCTGTGATGTTTGGTGGGGTCTTCAAACTTGTAAAACTACATGTTTGATTGTAACCTTAATGATCTTTGAGCCTCTGGCTAATTCTTCGCCTAGTCCAATAAAAACGTTGACCCCAACTTCGTGGGAAAAAAGCTGGACAAAATCGTGATCAACCGCCTTTGACTCTCGACTTTCCTTACTTCCTCTGGTGTTGTTAGGTTGCCACTCTTCTCTGACCATTGCCCCTTAACTCTCCTCTTGCTTGGCCATAACAGAGGTAGCTCTCCCTTCAGGTTTTTCAACTTTCTAACCTCGTTACCAACCTTTCCTCCTTGTGTTGCATTGGCGTGGTGTATTCCTATTCGAGGCTCTCCTATGTTCATAGTGGTTCATAAACTTAAGGCTATAAAGTTGGCATTAAAGTCCTTGCAGATAGAGGCAATCCCAGATGTCGATCTTCCTATCAAGCAGGCCTTAGATCATCTGCTATCCACCCAGTAGTCCCTTGCTAGGCAGCCCTCCTATTCCCTCTAGCAGACTGAGAAAGCTAATCTTCAAGCTTATTATTCTGCCCTTACTCATCAGGAGTCTTTTTATAAGCAGAAAGTGTGTATCTAATGGTTGAGGGAAGGGGACAGTAACACTAAATTCTTTAATAATTCCCTCCTAATTCAAAGGAACCTCAACTCTATCTATTCTCTTTAGGATACTTATCAAGCTATTCTTACTAATTCGCTTGATATTAAGAAGCACTTGGTTGATTATTTCAAGGCTTCTAAAGGGACTCCTATTTCCCCTATCCAGGTCTTTCTCGTTTGGCTACTTTCATCCAGTTTCGCCTTGATCCTCAGCTTGCTAAGTCTCTGAATACTCCCTTCTCTCCTAATGATGTTAAGGCAACCTTTTTTCATTTTCATCCTAATAAATCCCTTGGACTAGATGAGTTCAATGGTCACTTTTTCAGACAGCCTTGGGACCTTACTAGAGGGGATCTAATAGAAGTTGTTCTTGACTTTTTTAAGTCTGGGACCTGTTGAAGGAAGTCAATGCTACTTTCATTACCTTTGTGCCTAAAACAGCTCACCTGATCATAGATTCTAATTTTCTCCCTATCTCCTATATAAAATTATTTCCAAGTTGTTGGCTAAAAGGCTCCAACCTGTGCTCCATTCCTTGATCAGTCCTAATTAGTCTGCCTTCATTCAAGGCAGATATATAGGTGACAATATCCTTCTGGCTCAAGAGATCCTCTGCAATTACCACCTGGATAATGGCCATGCTCGATGTGCTTTCAAAATTGATCTGAAGAAGGCCTATGATTCCTTATAGTGGAATTTTATTACCCACACTTTCCGTGTTAAGGGGTTCCCGGATTTATTCATTCACTAGAAATTGGAATGTATCTCAAGTTCCACCTTGTCTATTCTTGTTAATGGGAAGCCTACCCATTTCTTCAAGCCCTATTATGGCCTAAGTCA
>JAOXYD010156060.1:0-10377 GCA_028565735.1 Pinacopodium congolense | reverse complement strand
TCTCAAAATAATTATATCATTCATGCTAGAGTTCTTTAAATAAATATCGAACTCATTAACAAGTAAGAACATTTTGTTAAATATTACAACTAAATCATCAATACACTATCGAAAAGATAAAAACATTGTGCAGTTCATAATATTTCAATAAAATTTCTTCACCATATTGAGCATTATACTAAATATCAATTATCAATAAGATAATTAATTTAACAAATTTTCATCAATAATCAAAAATTCCCCATCACAAAGAGTTCCTTATGCCCAATTTTACGACAGGTAAAAATTAAGCACACACTCTTGTCAACAAATATGTTTATGTCACAAAATTTTTAAAAAAAACTAAGTGGAATTAGCAAATAAAACAAAAATTAATTTTGTACATAAACATATGGAGAAAATAATACAAAAGAGCCCAACAAAAAATCTAGAAAAAATAGTCCAGAAAAAAATTTATAATTTTTTTGAATAAAATAATAAAAAAATAAAAAATTGAAAAACCCGGCGGGTGGGTACGCGGGTCGACCTGACCCGAGAAGATCATCCCTGACCTCCTGCCGGCTGACCCGGGAAGATCATCCCTAACCTCCTGCCGAGTAGTTGGGTCGACTCGTCGGGCGCATGGGTCAACCCAACAACAGTTTCGCCATCCGGCCTCCATTTTCGATAGTTTTGGTATCTATTTCTTCGTTGTCTCACGATCTATTAATTGCCTATATCATTTCGTCCAAAGAAGGCTCCAAAACACATTGAAAAACACAAAGAAGAACTGGCCATTGGGGGAAAATAGAAAACCACCCTAAAAATTGGCGATTCTCAGTCCAAAAGCAAGGGAAAACGCATCAACTCAACCATACAATCTATTCTGAGCCTCAACATAGCCGTTCACATCCTTATTTGGCAAAATTTAGTTTTCCAGAATCAAAACAAAGAAAATATACCTGAAAACAACCCTAAAATTGAATGAACAATCTTTAATACCATTTTAAAAAAATTAATATAAGCATTCAATGCTTCAACAACCAAGATCCATTCTATTTATAGCATTAAAGATATACCTCCAAAACTGCCTTGATCTTTTAGTTTGTCTATTTTCTTCCTACAAAAGAAATAAACACAGCAGCAAAAATACACAGCAAAAGCAGAAAATACACAGACACACACTCCTTTCTGTGTACAAGAGCTAATGGTACACAATTGATTTTTCAAACCCTACTAAACATACCTTATACTTTATCCTTTTGTATGGATGGGCATGTGACTATAGTTTAATGAGCTAACTATAGTAATTAGGGTACTACCATATGCCTTAATGCAAGTAACAAATATTAACCATCCTATTATGGTTATTAAACATACATTAGAAAATTGATTAATGGTTATGTATATGGAATTAATGTTGTGATTATATTTAGTCCATATTTATTTCTAACAGGCACATGCACTGCAAGCACCTGCTTCAGCCAATACGGGGGCTTTTGAGCGTGTGCATCCTTCTTCAACCTCTACTTTCATTCTTTTTATTTGTTGTCCATTTTCTTTCCATCTTCCGGCCTTCATCATTTGTCCCTTCTTCGTCACTCATATGTTCGCCAACATTTATAGAACTCAAATCTGGGCATCTCTTTTACTTCTCTGCCATTAAATGTGGCCAAAGTAAAGGCCATCAGATGAGCTTGTCTCAACATTAGTTTACAACAGCCATGGTAGTGGAACAAAAAATTAATAAGAGCATCGATGGAATTAGTTTTATTTGTTTAAAATAAATAAAAAAGAAATATAGGCAGCCTAATAAAACAGCAACCAAATTAACACAGCATAGTTCTCATGCCTTAGTATTTCCAGACAAAACCAAATATTGCATATATCAATATAGCACAACTTTTGATTTCCATAATCCAACAAAATACTGAATATAAAATGGGTTCAAACACAGAATAGAACTACTCATGTTGTATTTCAGTCAACCTATAATCAGATATCACCCCATTTAAATGGTATTAACAGATAATCTATCATGAGATATAAGGCGTATCTTTCAACAGCAAAATAAAAAAAATGATTTTAGTCTGTAATTTAAATGCATATAAAACTACTTTAATGCGAATTTTGGGATAAAAATAGTTTAAACAAGAAAAAATCACAAATTAAGGATCTCGATTTCTAGAAAAAATTTGGAAAATACTTAGTGGTTACTTTATTCATTAATAAAAATGGTATATATACAACCACTGTACATTTCATAAAAAAAAGGGGGGTAAGAATCACTACATAAAACGCTACCCAACTATACAAAAAATAAAAAACACACAGAAAATATAAACTATATAGTAACTATGCACAGACCAAACATAGATACAATATAATACAGGATAAACACAGAAAATATATATTTCTACAACCCCCTTAAGGTGATGCTTAGTTCCAATCATAATTGGACATTAAAAAGGAAAAAATCGGAGCTGGAAAAGCCTTAGTAAACATATCTACCTGTAACTTAGAGGGAATGTACTGAGGAAAACATATCTACCTGTAACTTAGAGGGAATGTACTGAGGAAGAACAAATCCTTACTTATATTAATCCCAAACTAGATGACACTCAATCTCTAAGTGCTTAGTCCATTCGTGAAAAATAGGATTAGTAGTAATATGGACAGCAGCCAAATTATCACACCACTTAGGAATAGGAAAGGAAATGGATAGTCTAAAATTAACCAACAAATATGAAATCCATTGTAACTCACATACTATAGTAGAAAGGCTACGATATTCAACCTCTGCAGAATACCGAGAAGCAATAAACTGCTTCTTAGTCTTCCAAGAAATCAATGCATCACCCAAGAATATGCAAAAACTTGTTAAAGATCTTCTACTAAGAGGGCATGTAGCCTAATCTGGATCACAAAATGCTTGCAGAATATAAGAATTATTGTAAGGGAAAAATAAACTTGTAGATGGAGACTACTTCAAATACTTGAGCACATGAAGGACAACTATCCAATGTATTTCAGTAAAAACCTGAGCAAATTGACTTAACTGTTGGGCAGTATGAGTGATATCAGGCCAGGTTAATTCAAGATAAAGGAAATGCCCAACTAGCCTGCAATGCCTACCTGGATGCACCAACAAAGGAGAGCTAGCATCATTGAAACGACAATGAAGGAGTAAATGAGTGGCTGCCACTTTTGAACCTGTCAAACTTATATTTTCTTTTATTCACATACAAGCCAATATCAAACCTAGCAAGTTCCAAACCAAGAAAATAATTTGTAGACCTCGTGTCTTTAATAGTAAACTATGCATGTAAAACCTGCTTTACTTGTTAAATATAAGTCTCTATTATACCCATGATTAACATATCATTAACCTACACAATGAGAAAAATATAATTAGCCCCTTTTGGTTTAATAAAAAGACATGGATTATGAGCTAACTGTACAAAATTTGGCTGGCAAAGAACAACAGTAAGCTTATGATTTCATTGGCGAGAAGATTGCTTAAGACCATACAAAGATCCCCGCAAATGACAAACTTGATTGGGGCCAACCTTGGTATAACCTTGAGGAGGTAATATACATACCTCCTCAGTAATATAACCATGCAAGAAAGCATTGTTTATATCCAGTTGATGTAAAGGCCAGCTCTTGGCGGCAACAATAACCATAAAAATCCTAACAATAACCATCTTGGAAACAGGAGAAAAATAGTCAGTGTAATCCACTCCCTTAACTTGATTGTAACCTTTAGCTGCTAATCTGGCTTTATATTTATCAACGGTCCCATCAAGTTTAAGTTTAACCTTATACACCCATTTAGAACATGTAGCCTTTTTACCCTTTGGCAAAGTAGTAAGATCCCAAGTATAATTGCTATTAAAAGCACTCAACCAATTCAGATTAGTTTAGCATGTTCAAAAGAAGTAGGTTCCTTAAGATTAGACACATTTGCTAAAAAGGATTGATAAGTTGATGTAAGATGTAAGGAAATTAGAAAGGGATATATGAGAGGTATGTGATAGGAGGAAACAGGAATAGTAGGAGAGGAATGATGAGCAATATCAGTAACAGATGCATGTGAAACAAAACCAATCAACCAACTTGGGCGGTAAGGTCACACGAGCACTCCTCTAAATAAGAGCTAGACTCTGTGCAGTATCAGTGTAATAAGGTGTTTCAGATGAAGGTGGAGCTGCTGAGTTTGACGGATCAAGAGTAAGGAAATTAGGAGGTGATGACTCTGGAGATATAACAGGTGTCAAAGCATGCAGATTAGGTAGATGGACTAAATCTAAAATTGGAGAAACAAACTAAAATGGGAATATGTTCTCATAGTTTTCCAGTTAAGAACAAGTGTTGGAAGTCTGTTAATGATATAAGTGACAGTCAAAATGGAATCTCCCTAAAACTGTTTTCATAAATGAGATTGAAAAATAAAGGCTCTAGCAGTTTTTAACAATTGTCAATGTTTTCGTTCAACAACTCTATTTTTTTGTGGAGTATAAGGGGAAGTTTTCTGAAATATAATGCGATAGTTAACAAGAATTTCTTGACAACTATGACTCAAAAATTCTGTCCCATTATCAGTTCGGATGGTTTTGATTGTAAAAGGAAACTAATTTTGAACAAGTCTGGAATTTATCTAAGAAAGAAGATGTTTAACTATTGCATTTGAGTAAATAAGTCCAGATAGTTCTAGAAAAATCATCAACTATGGTAAAGAAGTCATGGGCGCCACTAATTGACCTATGTTTATAAGGACCCCAAAGATCCATGTGTAACAGTTCAAAACATGCAGATGTACTAATATTACTCTTAGGAAAAGGAAGTCTAGTTTGTTTAGAAAAATGGCATACATCACAAAGTTGTTCAAAAAAACTCATATTATTGAAAGAACATTATAACTATTTCATTACAGTAAGAGATGGATGGCCTAATATTTGGTGTCAAAAACCATCAAAAAAAGCACTATGACAGTGTACTAGCTTATTTTAATGATTATCTAAAAATGTGATGTAAGACAAAATGGTGTCTTTTTGAAAGGAATATTTGTCAAGGACATATAATCTTGCAATTACCTTTTTAACTGCTAAGACCTCATCAGTCACAAGGTCCTGTAGATCACAAAAGGTTATATAAAAGGTAAATTTGGTATGATAATGTCAAGCTAGATTATTCACAAAAAGTAGGTTATATGTGAATGATGGTACATGTAAAAAGGATGACAGATTAAGATTTTCACAAAAAATAATATCCCTTGTGAAATCCACTTTCTTACTAATTCCATTTGGTAGGTGAACAAAGGTGTATTTAACAACTGGTTTAGGTCTATCAAATAAACTTAAAACATGACACCTATGGTTTGAAGCACCTATATCTATTATTTAAGAACCACACTCAATTGAACTAAACAATGGTTAGAATGCTACCTATAAGGTGATTATAGTGACTGAAATTGATGGCATCTCCCTTATTTGCCATTTGGACCTGCTTGCTTTTACTTTTAATGAAACTCTCAATGCATGGTTGAATCATTGCAGCCATGTCCTACTTCCAATCTGGTTCTTTAGTACTCCTCTCCACTGGATGATCTAATGGTGATTCAATCATATTCATAAACTTCTTGTTTGTATCTCCTCCTTTCTTGTCTTTAGAACCTTTATACAAGTTTGGATATCTATGGATTTTGAAGCGGGTCTCTCTTGTATGTCACTTCATCTTGAAAAAATCACAAATCATATCCTCCTTATTCAACTGTTTCTTAAAAGCACCGCTGCCAGCCCCTATTGCACCACTATTACTTGTATTATACACCATCATAGCAGTAGTTGTATTCTCACCAAAAGTAACACTAACCTTTTATTGTTTTTCAACCCTAGCTACCATTGAATAAGCCTGTCCACATTAGGAAAAGGTTCCATAACAAGTATTTGACTCCAAATAGCATCATATTCTTCATTTAGTCTCATAAGAAATTATACTAATTGATCATTATCCCCAAACTCAACTATTTGTTTTAGGGCTCTGCATGAATATTGTAGGATGGGAGCTAACAGTCTAGTTCATCCCACAAACGTTTGAGTTTAGTGAAATACATTGAAATAGACAGTTCCCCTTGCGAAATCGAACTGATTTCTCTCTTGATCTGATACAGTAAGGGACCATTACATTCTTCGTACTATTGCTCAAGTTCTGTTTAAAGATCCTTAGCGCAACTTGTATACAAAAAGGACTCCATAACGTCTTTGGAGATGGAGTTAAGACTCCACGTTGTGACCATGAAGTCAGCTCCACACCACCAATCATAATTTGGTGAGAGCTTTTTTCTGGTCTTTCACCCTTGCCATTGACGAAATCAAGCTTTAACTTTACACCTAAAGCGATTTGCATCGCACGATTCCACAACAAATAGTTATTGTCGCTTAACAGAGTCGTGACGAGAATCATCCCATTGTGATCGGAATTCTATAAAAACAATGGATTATTGTCACTGTTCACACTTCCAAGAGACGATCTTGCACCACTCATTCTGTATACCATGATTCAATTGCTAAGAAATGAAGATCGACCCAGTTACTCTGATACCATAAAGAAATCATAAATTAGGGATTTTGATTTTTAGACAAATCTAGAAAATACTGAGTGATTACTTTATTCATTAATAAAAATTGTATATATACCAACACTGTACATTTCAACAAAAAAAGTAAGAACCACTAAATAAAACACCACCCAACTATACAAAAAATAAAAAAAATACATAAATTATAAGGTATACATCAACTATACCAGACCAAGCATAGAAACAATACAATACATGATAAATATAGAAAATATATATTTCTATAGAACACAATCATATAGATTAAGTGAAACAAATTTTGTCATATACACATCATTTAATATCAAATAATCAAAACTTACAAATTGTTTGCAATTTCAACATGTTAAAGAGTTTTCTTCACAACAAAATTCTTTCTAATCTCTAATTCTTTCATACGACATCTACATCTTTTTCAATGAATAGTTATTGTATAAATGAACATTGTCCATTCATTTCATCTTATTTTGAATTATCATGTTTTAAAACTTAAATCTAAACAATCTAACTTTTCAATTCAAATAAACTTAAATCCAAAACAACATAACTTTTCAATTTACATCAATTTTGATGAAATTTTTTCTTTTAAAATTGAAAATGATGTATCATAACTTATTTCTTTGTTTTATTATTTCATAATTTTATAATAATTTATAATAATTACCTAAGTATAATCATTAAACTCATTACAAAGTTGTATGGAAGCATAAAATTAAAATTAAATAGTAATTTTACTAGGATCAGTGGAGAGAAGACTAAACATAATCATGTCCTTGGACTTCCCGTTCATGATCACGAACTTTCTGAGCACACCCTCCTGTTAGAAACCGGCCTTCTCTAGTGCCCTTCTGGCAATCCCTTTGCCCCAATACTTGGTAGCCAATATATGGCTAAGTTCACCTCTGCACACATATGAACCATAGTTTTTGGTCACTAGAATTAAACCAATTGGCTTGTTGTTCAAACATATCACCTTAAACTATGATGGAGTTGGACTGTGTTTGTGATATAATATATACAATCATCTTTGCTTGGGTAAGGTTCCCAGTTGCAAAATGAGCCACTTGCGAGATTGTGGCCCAAACTGTAAAGTCACTGATATTGGAGATAAAATAGGATGAGGATTTTTGGAATCCATTTCTCTGATACAACTTATAGAGAGCAAGCTTCATATATATTCTCTACAAAAACTACAATACACTGAATTAATAAGTTGACCATTTATGTAAGAAAAGATTATTTCAATACACCATAATCTCTAAATGTAAATATAGGATCAAGAATTGATTCATTTCTTATCATCCCTGTAAACTAACTGTCAAACAAAGATTCAGTTTATGATAGAAAAGAAGAAAAGTCCATTAGACTTTTGTGAAAATATTAACAACTTGATAACTAGTTGGAAGATGAACTATTCAAAGATCACCATACTCTACCTTTTCAAGAACAAAGTGAAAATAAATTATGATATGTTTAGAGCATTTTTGGAACGTCAGATTGGAGGTTAAATGTGTTAATGGTAAGCTATTAGAGTACACATTCGGTGATTTAGTAAGAAAATTCAAAGTTATCAAAAAATTTCCTAAACCCATTTAAGTTCAACAATGGCGATAACAAGCCCTCTACATTTAGCATCCGTGCTCGAACAAACAGAAAACACCATTTAGAAGATGGCCAACTAAGCAAATTTCCTCTGAAGTAAACATAATACCCTTGTATAGATTAACAATTTTTTGGATCACAAACCTAGTCAATATTTGAATAAACTAAAAGTTCAATACTTGAGGAAGGATGAATGACAAGATCATATTGATATGTTAAAATCATAGAATACACTTCGTTGTTGTTTAGTAATCAATAGTAGAAGCATATATAAATTGACATATTTAATTTACCGCATAGGCAATGTCAGCTCTAGTTATAGCTTCATAATGTAATGCTCCAATAATTTATTTATATAGGCTAGGGTCATCCTTTTTCTCTCTAGTGAAAGTAATCTACAAGATTAGAGTAGTAAGGGTTGGCACAAGTTTTCAACCTTCTATATTCACCTTTGAAAGTAAATCAAGCACATATTTTGACTGATTAAGTAAAAGACATCCTCTTTGTTATTTGATTTCTAGTTTAACAAAATAATTAAGCGAGCCTAAAACTTTGAGAGAAAAAGGTCATATGTAGTTGACTAATAAATTGAGAAAAAAGTGATCATCATTACCTATAAAAATTAGGTCATTTACATAGAATAACATGTACATAAATGATTTCTTCTTTTGTTGCATAAATAAGAAAGTATCATAATGGCACCCCTAAAAGCCTACACTAAGAAGAAACTTTTCTAATTTGTTAAACTAGATGTATCGGCTTTGATTAAGCCTATAGATGGCCTTTTAAAGTAAGCATACATGATAAGGTTGAAGTGAATCTTAAAAGCCCAGAGATTGGCTCATATAGACTTTTTCTTAGAGATTGTCATTCAAAAAGGCATTGATAACATCAAATTGATGTATAGTCCACCATTTGGAAACTACAATAGTCAGTGGAAACTACAATAGAAAAAACCAATCATATTCTGGTGGGTTTGATAACAAGTTAAAAAGTTTCAAAGAAATCAATACTAGGCAATGTTGTAAAAATTGGACCGGACATTGAATCGGTAAGGGAAGGGGTTAAAAGTTTAGAAGTTCAACCGGTATAAAACCGTTATAAAATCGATATTGAATCGGTGTAAAATAATCAGATGTATAAATTATTAATCTATTTTTTTGTTAATCTTTTACTAAATTATAATATCAAAAATATATTATATTAAAAATTTTCATTTTAACGTTTATTATTTTAAATAAAAATATATAACAAAAAATTATAAAATAAATAAAGAATGTCATTTAAGAATTAAATAAAAATAAAAAATTTAATAGATAATAAAAATAACAAAAAAGTAATAAAAAAAGGTTGGAAGAGTGGGTTGGAATTAAAAAAAATTAAAAAAGTGAAGAATGGTGAGTTGAGCTGGATTGGGTTGAAAATAGTCATATCAATAAGTTAAACTAGTCAAACTGGTTAAATCAATATATTAAATCGGGTCGAACCGATTAAAATAACTAGTCATACCCTTAACCCTACAGTTTTTAAATATATTAATTTTTTAAAAAATCAAACTGATAAACCGATCGGTTCCGAATTACCGAGTCGAACTGGCCGGTCTGGTCCGATTCCTTAAGCATTGATAAAAGGACATCTTAAATAAAATTAAGAGGTAAATTAAATTTGTCTAAAATCTCAGGGATAAAATAGACTGTTCCCTTTTTTAAAACCCTAATCACTATTTAGTAACAAAAATTCAATTACCTGTATATATTACTTCGCATTTTGTCCACAAATTTTGCGTGACTCTCGTGCCAAGATGAATAACGTTGAGAGCCTCCGAAATTTAAACGCGGTAACAAATGGAACCTTAAGTCATACAAGTTACTGCCCAAAATATAGGTCATATATCTAACTAAGAAAAATCTTTATGTCCTGTGAGTGGTGACTTTCAACAGTTATGATTTTATGAAATTACTAATATATATTATGGTATGATATATATTGGGATATATGGGTGATTTTATCTGGTGATGCACCACCTAAATGTGTTCATCAAACTATAAGATATATAATTTTACATGAGATTTGCTAAAGTGGCTTCTATATAAAAGAAATAATTCATAATTTAGCATCGTATAATTTTATTTATTAGATATAATAGAGGACAGAATCTGTAGGAAATTTCTGGGCAT
>JAOXYD010156022.1:0-24094 GCA_028565735.1 Pinacopodium congolense | reverse complement strand
TAGGTTGATAGTTTTAATTGAGTAAAAAGTTTTTAATACCCAATTCACCCCCCCTCTTGGGTGCCATAGGACTTACAATAAGTGTGCTTTTAGCTTATGTTGCTAGTTTGTTTTTAGGTGTTTTAAGTGTTTCTTTGCGTATTTTAGCTTTAGTTTATTTCATCTTTTACATCTTTTGAATCTTTGCATGACCTTTGAAGTGTTTAAATATTTCTTTATTTTGTCTAGTGTTTAAGAGTGGATTTTGAGCTTATTTAAGGGATAGTTTGATGCATTTTGTTGGTTGATTTTGGAGGTATCAAGAATTCAGACTTGGACGGTTTGCATATGACTTTTATGACTTACTAGGTAGACTTTTAGAGCTTCGATTGCTATCAAAATTGGTGGAGATGAAGATAAATATGCTAGGAGTATCTAGTTCAAACTTGAAGTCAATCAGAGGTTTTAAGAGGGAGTTATGACCCAAATAGTGGAGTGTATTCAAAGTTGTAGGAAGCAGGTCACGATCGTGACTCACCCTAGATGACCACTCTCTATCATAATCGTGATTGGCCATGATGGTGACAGCGGAGCTAACTCTTGTACAAGTCAGACTCTAGGTTTTAAGTATTAGGACCCTCCTTTTGACATCTATATAGGCTCTAAACCCTAGGATTATTCAACATTCATTAGACAACATCCAAAAGGAGGCAAGGAAGAGGTTTTTGGTGGCTACCTAAAGGAGGCAACTTAATCAACCTTGGAAATCATCAAAACATAACACCCAAATTTCTAGCTTTCTTGAAGTGAAGAGAAAACCTTCAAAACTCCATCTAGTTTATTTTTCTTCTTCTCTTTATTACTTTTTAGCATAGAAAACATGATTATTGGTGGATTGTTTGTGATTATGAGTAGCTAAATACTTTGTAGGAGTTATTCTTGAACTATTTTGTGGAGCTCTTGCTTTTTGATTTAATGAATGGATGTTTGTGATATTTATTAAGCTTAAATCTTGCAATAGACCGAGAGGGTGAGTTGGGAATTTGTGTTACGAAGTGCAACGAGAGTTGGCTTTCAATAGACCTATACATATTTAGGTTTTTACAAGTAGTTGAAGAGAGATCTTGGCTATTTGTTGAAATTACCTATAAGATGGCTTAATATATAGTTGAATGATTAGGAAAAGTTAGTAAGTCTAGAGATAGCATAATTAATCCTAATCTATTAGACTAATGGCAATTAATTGCATTTTGAGAGAGGGTAATTAAGAATTAGAAAATCTTTGGTCGAACAAAATTGGATCATTAATTAAGAGGGAAGCAAAATAAGGATATAATGACTCCTAATCTTAAGCTTGGTTATCAAACTCCTGCACTTCATCTCAATTGGTTGTTTATTATTAGTTTAGTGAATTTTATTTTATTTTCCAGTTTATTAACATTTGAAATTTTTTCTTAGACAAAGTAAAACCTAAGTTAAGTGGTGACTAAACCTAATCATTGTGGGATTGATATCCATTCTTTACTACAAGTTACGACCCGTATACTTACGGTTTTGAGCGTAAAACAAGTTTGATAATTTTGAAAAATTCATTAATCAATTTTTTGGTGTCATTGTCGAGGATTGTTTATTTAGCATCTTTTTTAATTTGGATGACTTTGATTTTAGAGTTTTTGATACTTTTTCTTGCTTATTTGCAGGTGCATGAACACAAGGAGTACGAGAAGGTCTGACGAAGTCATTAACAAAGAGTTTTCTGACATTAATTGATAAGAGATGAGACTAAGAAGAGCTAAGTGTTAAGAAAATGTACAAAGAAATATGGCAGAAGAAAGAGAGAAAAGAGGGCATGAGAGGAAATTGATGGATTTCATGAGGCCAGGTTTCAGTCCTCAAGGAGTTACAAGGCCTACAGTTCAAGCTAATAACTTTGAAATCAAGCTAGCTCTCCTCAATATCCTTAAATCTAGCATGTAGTTTTATGGGTTGGCTAATGAAGATCTCAATCCCACGTTTCTAATTTTTTAGATATTTGTGATACTTTTTGGTTCAATAGGATGTCTGATGACGTCGTGAGGATGATATTGTTACCTTTCACATTGAAGGATAGAGCAAAGGCATGGTTGAACTCCCTTAACCACGAATATGTCACTACATGGGAGTAGCTAGCTCAAGTCTTCCTATCCAAATATTTCCCACTCACTAAAACTATAAGAATTATCAAAGAGATCCATAAATTTCCAACAAGGTGATGGGGAGTCATTATATGAGGCTTAGGAGCAATTTAAAGAGTTGTAAAGAAGCTGCCCACACCATAACCTTCCAAGGGAGTTCTTATTACAAATATTCTATAATGGTATTAGTCAGACTATAAGAGGGGCCATAGATGTAGCTACTGGGGGATCATTGATGAGGAAAACTATTGCTCATGATCTTTTGGAGGAGTTGGAGAGCAATAGTTGCATATGGGCAAATGAGAGGAGTAGGCAAGGATTCAAGGAGTAGAAGGGGATGATTTCGGTAGACACGGTGACGGCTCTTTAAGCACAAATTTCAGCCCTCACCAAGCAATTAAGTAACTTCTAAGGTATATCTTACTCTTCTGTTAAACATGTGTAGCTTAGATGTGAATTATGTAGGTAGGACAACTATAGCACAGTTGATTATTTTTTAATGGATTCACATGGATTTGAGCAAGTAAACTACATTAGGGCCCCACCAAGTGGTAATGATTTATACTATAATACTTATAATTTGGGATGGAAAAACCACCAAAATTTTTCTTGGATTACTAACCATACAAGTGGCCAAGTAAGACCACAAGGACCTCTTGGATTCCAACATGACCGACTTGGGTCTTTGAAAAAAAAAAGGATAAACTAATGGGTGTGTTGGGATCCAAATTCTCAAGTCTTAAGCAAGGTCAAAGAAGGAATGAAGAGAGTCAAAAGCGAATGGAAGCAAAGTTTGATCAAATTGCCAAGAAATGTGCCTCATCCATCCACAACTTAGAGGTACAGGTAGGTTAACTTGCTAAAGCTTTGTCTTCCTGGAATGTAAGTAGCCTACCAAGCAACACTGAAGTCAATCCAAAGGAACAACTTAAGGCCATCAAAGTTATCATTAAGCAAGATCTTTAGGAGCTAATGGAAGAGGGGGAGAGTGTCACAAGAGGGAGCCAAGAGAAAGAGAAAGAAGAAGAAGAGGAAGAGAAGAATCCCTCTATCCCACCACCACCATACAAGCTAAAGAACCCCTATCAACAAAGGCTCCAACATAATTCAACCATTGCACAAGTTTCTAAATTCTTTAAGAAGGTAAAGAAGCTGTCACATATGGACGCCATATTGAATATGCCCAAGTACGCTAAGTTTCGACCGGATATCCTAACTAACAAGAAAATTTGGAATGAAAACCAAACAGTGGAATTGACAGGGAGTTGTAGTTCATTCATCCCTAGTCACATGCTATCCAAGCTGAAAGATTCAAAGAGTTTCACTATCCCTTGTACTCTTGGTAACTTGGAATTTTATGCATGTTTATGTGATTTATGAGCAAGTGCTAACTTGATGCCTTTATCTATTTTCATGAAATTGTGGTTACGTGACGTGAAGCCGACTTCCATGCTCATATAACTGGCTGATCAAACAATAAGGAAGCCATTTGGATTGGTGGAAGATGTTCCCATAAATGTAGATAAGTTCTTCATTGCTATTGATTTTATGGTGCTTGATTTTGAAGAAGATAAGAGTTGCTCATTGATCCCCGGTAGACCTTTCATGAACACTTGTAAGACTTTGATTGATGTCCATAAGAGAAAGAAGAAGATTAAAGTAAAGTTGAAGATGTTCCCTTATAGATTCAAATTTCAAGAGAGAGGACCTTTTAAAGTGGATCAATTCTTCAAGCATGGGAAGGTTGGAGTGAAAGGCTTCAAGAGAGAAGCATTCAAGGCTATTAGGCATCACGACAAGTGGTATCTTGGGGAATTTCTTTCAAGAGAAAGGGAAGTTCTTTCTTTCCTTTCCGTCACTTTATCATGATTGAATGAAAATGGTCAAGTTAATGACCTTAAATTAGCATGTTTGCCTTTCATTTGCTTTATTTTGATTATTTTAGTTTGATTTTTCTTTGATTTGTTTTATGTTTACTTTCTTTTTGATTTTTTTTTATCTTAGCTTGTTTCCCTTTTGATCTCTTGATGTTTAAGTGACTTGATGATTGCATGAATCTTGAAGGTTTATTGTGCTTCATAACTTGATGGAGGACTAAAGGAAGAGAGGAAAATGTTTTCTTTGCCATAGAATCAAGGAAGGAACTTTCCATCCCTGACACCATTGCCCTTACCCTATCCATAAGCTTTCTTGCCCTCCCTTTAGTTGTTGTTTTTTTTATTTGATTTTCATGTGTTTTGTTTCTTTGTGAATTTGATTCTTTTGTGATTCTATATTTTTGTTCTTTGCTTTTGTTCTTATCTTCACACATTGAGGACAATGTGTCCTTTAAGTATAGGGAGGTAGCCAATTGTTTCACGATGTGTTTTTAGAGTTTGGTGTTTGTGTTTGCGTTGAATTTTTACATTTCATTTAGGATGCATGATAGGTTTTTAGTACTAGTTTTTTGTGTTTCCATGTCATTTTCCTTGCGTTTGAACCTTTGGAATCTATGAAATTATATCATATTAATCAAAATAGGATTGAGACGTGTGCTTAGAGTTGAATTAGGACACTTGGATAGAAGGTGAATCATGCAGATTGACTTAAGTAGTTGGTTACATAGACTTACCCAGAAATTGATATTGGAGTGATTAGGTGATGTATAGAAACATGATGGATCTTTAATTGAGCCTAAGTGAGGATTTGAGCCTATATGACTCTATTTCAAAGTCATTTCATTCCTAGTGTGTGTGATACTTTCATAGGTGGTAACTTTCTCTGAACCAATTTAAATATATTAGATGCATGCTAAATAGAAGTGATCAAGGCCATCTTTTATTTAACCTTTAGCTTAAATAACCAAACTATGTCATTGTCCCTTGAAAACCCTTTAAGCATTTGACCTTTTTGTTTCTTAAAGAAAACACCTCATTTTTAAACCCTCAAACCCCATTAGTTTACCCAATCACAAGTTGAATAGAGTGCTAAATTAAGCATTAGTTTGAAATTTTTGGCTACATTTTTTTTCTAAGATGCTTGAGAAATTTTTAGTACTTCTACTTATGAAGCACATTTCATTTAGCCATTGTTTTGTTCATTGTTTCTTTCTTATTGTTCAAAAATAAAAAAAAGAGATAAAAGAAAAAATCAAAAGAAAAAAAAGAAGAGACAAAGAAAAAAATGAAAAGAAAAGGAATAACATGTAGTGGCAATAGTAAGTGCAGCGTAACAGTAGTTATATCCTTATGCATATCTCACAAGTTTATTTTATCATCCCTTTTGTGCATTTAGTACTTTATGAATGCTTCTGAAGAACCCTTTATACCCTTTTTGACCTACCTTAACCTTAATCCCATTACAACCCTTAGTAAAGTCCTTTTGATCTATTTGTGCGTGTAATCACTGTGGAGAAGAATTGGTGTATTTGCAAGCCTATGGTAGTATGCTTTCCTATAAAGGGTTTTAAGTGAAAAACTAACCTTTAAACACTTAAGTGAAATGAGTGAATTTCGTGAGGAAGATCCATTTTAATTCTATGCTTGCCTTTGATCGGTATTGTCATAAGTTGAGTTTGTTTATATATGCCAATGAAAACTAGTCTTATTGTGTATAGTAGCTTGACATTTGAATTAGTCAAAGTTTGAAAGATTGCATGCTCTTAATCCTTGTGAAGATGAATTAATAGGATAGAATGGTTGTGTTTGATTTTGCTTGAGGTAAAGAAAAGGTTTAAGTATGGGGAAGATGATAAGTGTGCTCTTAGGTTATGTTGCTAGGTTGTTTTTAGGTGTTTTAAGTGTTTCTTTATGTGTTTTAGCTTTAGTTTATTTTATCTTTTGCATCTTTGTATGATCTTTGAAGTGTTTAAGTGTTTCTTTATTTTTTCTAGTGTCTAAGGGTGAATTTTGAGCTTATTTGAGGGATAGTTTGATGCACTTTGTTGGTTGATTTTATAGGTATCAGGATTTCAGACTCGGACATTTTATAGGTGACTTTTATGGCTTACCAAGCAGAATTTTAGAGCTCAGATGTCCATGAATATTAGTGTAGAGGAAGATCAAGATGTTATGAGCCTCCAGTTCAAATTTCAAATCAATTGGAGGTAAAGAGAGGAAGTTATGGCCAAAAGTGTGGAGTGTGTTCAAAACTAGAGGAAGCAGATCACAATCATGGCAGGTCACGATCTTGACCCACCTTGGATGACCTCTCTTTGTCACGATCGTTATTGGCCATGACGGTGACAGTGGAGCTAACTCATGTAGGAGTGAAACACTAGATTTTAAGTACTTAAACCCTCCTTTTGACATATATATATGATCTAAACCTTAGGATCCTCTAACATTCATTAGACAACATCTAAGAAGAGGCAAGGAAGAGGTTTTTGGTGGCAACCTAAAGGAGGCAACTCAATCAACCTTGGAAATCATCAAAATACAACACCCAATTAATCCCAAATATATAGCTAAGGTAAGCTAATTTCAAATTCATAGGGAGTTAGGGGGCACTGCTATTTCTAATGTTATAAAGAAAAGAAAAAACAAAAACCATTGAACAAAAAAATAACTAACTTAACTAAGATGCAATAAAATAATAAAAAGGAAAATCACAAAGCAAAACACAATAAAAAAACAACAATAACAAAGAAATAGGCTGAAGATATTGTTGGGATTCTAGAATAACTATTGATCCTTGAATAACTAAGGTAAGCTAATGTCAAATTCATAGGAAGTTAGGGGGCACTGCTATTTCTAATGTTATAAAGAAAAGAAAAAACAAAAACCATTGAACAAAAAAAGAATTAACATAACTAAGACGCAATAAAATAAAAAAGAGGAAAATCACAAAGCAAAACACAATAAACAAACAACAATAACAAAGCAATATGCTGAAGGTATTTTTGGGATTCTAGAATAATTATTGATCCTTGAATTTAGATAAAAGGGTGTTTAGCTATAGTGCTAGCCTATAGTTTCGAAAAAAACTCTCAAGCCCTCAGTTCCTCTAACTTAAGTAAATCTAACAAGCTTTAGAAATGCTCCTATCTTCACTATAACCTAGAATAAGCTCTCTAGATTTAATAGTGAAGACGCCTTAGGTACTATGTAATGACTAACTTAGGCTACTAAATTGTAAGCTCGAAAAGTGTAAGCTAAAGGTGTGAAACCCTGGATTAGTTGGTTAAGTATCCAAACAAAACTAACTAACCTATTGTTACTTTTTGGAATTTGCTAATGACAATTATATATCATATGCTCAATCCTAGCATTTAAATTAGGAAATTACCTAAAGATTGATAAATCCTAAAAATAATATCTAATTCATGACATTTAACTAAGGGTACAAACCAACCTAAGCTTAAAAAACCAAATCAATTAAAACAAAATTCTATTTTCACAATTAATTATCCTTTATCTTTAAAATACCTTCAAACTCCTAAACACCTAACCATACATACTTAAATTAACCAAAACAAAGAAGAAATAAACACAAACCATACTTAATTAAACAAAACTAAAGGTAGAAATTAAAAATACAAAAGGAAAAATACAATTCAACATTTAAACTAACACAAACAAAAATTACTTAAGCTATTAATTAATTAACTAAAACCTAATTCAACTAAACTAAAAATAATACTTTAAATAAAAATTTCAGCATAAATAAATTGAACAAATATTGAAATTAAGTGAATGAAATCTTAAGAACGCGTATAAACACTAATTATCAAAAATAAATTAACCAAAGACATAAAAAATGAAAACTTGAGAAATAAAACTTAACAATTGATAAAGATAAACACAATAACATAAAACTCAAATGACATTACATAAGAAAGCAAAGCACATAAACTAACCATAGCATTTAAATATGTAGACCAACTAACCAAAACATAGCATTTGAACACGAAGACCAACTAACAAAAACATAACATTTAGACATGAAGTAAAAGAAAGTAAGGGAAAATGAAAAGCCAATAACATCCGGACAACAAAGGAAAGCAAAGCAAGGGAAAAAGACAAGGAAACTAAGGTTAACAAACAATAAGCTAAAGGTGGTGTATAAAGAGTGAATCAATTTAAAATAAATCCAAAATGGGTGGTTGTAGATGTTGCTTGATCCTCCACTTCTTCAACGTGCGTGCTGCCGACTTTCCAAGTGAAGAGCTCCACTTTGATACTATTCTTTAGCCATCCTCTCCCTCTTTGGAAAGTTTGCTTCTTTTCTTGTTGGTGGAGAGCTCCAAGTCATCTTCTTTATGAGTGGATGGCAACTCTTGCTTATATTTTTCTACTGCTATCACCTAGAAAGTGACCTCTTAGTGTAATCTGTAGCTCCTCCTCTTATAACGTTTCTGTAGCTGTCCAAGCTAGTGAAGGAGATCTCCTTCTCTCATTTTTGCTTCTTCTTCAATTTGTCCCTCCTCCCTCTTTGGAAAGCTTGCTTTTGATTTTTATTTCAACCACTAGGGCTATATGTTTTTTTCCAATAAAAACAATGTAGCATCTCCACTTAAATGCTGCATACTTTGTCATCTTTTGTTTAAAATGCTGCACTCTAACTTCAAGAATTAAACACTTCTTTTTTCTTGTTTTGATGTAATTTTGAATCTCTTTTGTTGCCTTATTTTCTTTTTTTTAAACATCTCTCTCTATGCTCTTTTAAAAGGTTTTTGTCTCCACTTTTAAATGCTTTCTTTTGGTATGCCATTTTTCTCCTTTGTCTCTTCCAAACTTCATGCATTTATTTTGTATTTGTGTTCCATTATCATATCTATAGGAAAATTCCAAAAGAACGCAAATTGAGCATGTAAACACAAAAATAGGATTGAAATGACATTAAAAACCATACGAAAATTGAATATATTTCAATCCTATCTTTAAACAACACTTATTTACACTTAAAAATCTCAATATACATGTTATATTACCATTTCCCAATGTTTATTGACATTAATTAAAATATCTATTTCAAAAATAGTCGTTATCCAACGTCTCACTCCTGATTCGGCACCATTGGCCAACCGAATGGCTAAGATCAGTCAACAGAACATCGATCGACCGATATACTTAATTCAGTCGATTGACCTCACAATTGAAGTTGGGTTTCTCGGCTCATTCTTGGCCTAAATGACATAAAAAATTAAACTAACTCAATTTTTATCCTAATTCAATATACTTGAACATAAACTAATAAATACCAAATGTAAATTTCATAATTCTTCACAATCAAATTCCTTCATCTTACCAAATTACCTTAACACACTCTAATTCAAACAATCTTTATCCAATTCATACAAGTCAAGACATAAGTCATACCAGCACAACCAATTTACCAAATCATTAATCATAACAAATTATTCATCTAGCCACCCCTTAATCAATTCATGTGATACCATATGTGTATTCATCCATACATCAAGAGGATTTTCACAAACATATCAAGCACAAATAACGCCTCTTAGTTATGCAGTGATATGCAAATACTAAATATGAATGCATACACATGATTGAGCCCTTCCAACCTATGATAAATAAAAAGAAGACTTACATAGATATTCACTCATAACAGCCTATTAAATTGTTAACTCATAACAGCCTATCAAATTCTACTATTAAAATTAATCTTTTATCTTCAATCTTTAGTTCATTCCTGATGCTTTTCTTCCATCAACTTTGGTCTTCAAATATTTCTACATCCTTCATAAGTTCTAAGCGAAGTCTCTGACTTTAGGACTTCACATTCATACACTTCAAGTCTTCACCCTATACTTTAAGACTTGTTTCTTCAAATCTATCTCAAAAAACACAACAAACCCTATAAAAACATTAGTGAAACTGTTTTGTCATCATCAAAACAAAAGTGGAACCAACCCTTAGTTCAACAATATCCTAATTTTTTATGATGATAAAACTATGTGATATTAGATGCGCATAAAAAAGGAATGACATAGTCAAATATTAGATGTACGAAGAAAATTAATTACACAGTTAAACCAATTCATACATATAAGTAGATATCATACACAAACAAAAATTGACTAACCCTTTGTAATATCACATATATTATTATCCCCCTTTTTGTAATCATCAAAAGATACACATCCAATTACAAAAGGTTAGAAACCTTGCATACTAATATAAAACAAGTCATATATGAAAATTATAGCACTATGATACCAATAAACATTAAACATATAAATAGGATACACACATCTCTCATATAACTCAAGTCAATTTTCAAAAAGATGTAAAAAAAAAACACATCATAACTTATCTTTCAAATGATGTTAAATAAAATTTTTTTTCAACAATGCTTCCACTTAATAAAGCATACCATGATAAACTTCAAAATACCATGTCACAAATACTTAAAAGAGGGAAAAAATCAACCAAATCTCATTTCAAAAGGTGTCAAATGCATTGGCATAAAAATGATACTAATTGTTGTTAAAATGAGATTAATTACTTAAAAATCACATACTTGATTCTAACCTTATTAAAAAATGAGACATGTCTATACCAATTGTTAAAAAATGTGATACCAAAATTTAGAAAAATAAAACTTGAACTAATTATTGATATCACTCTTGATGATAACTAGTTGTCAAAACAAGATACCACTTGTTAACAAAAACCTTAATCTATAACCATAGTTGATACCAATTGTTGAAAAACTGGCTTGTTGATACCAATTTTAATAAAAACAATGCAAATTTATAATTGATAATAAATAATTAAAATAGGACAAGTATCTAATACCAATTGTTAATATTAATCAAAACAACCATATAAGCATCGTGAATAAGTAGCAACAGCACAATGAGTATTATTTATATAAAAAATGGATACTCCCCCTATAACAAAAAATAAAGGATCAAATTAATTATACACAAGATGCAACAAATGCAAGATACTAAGTACATTGTTTCATTCTCAATATAATTCCTACTTGTTTAAAAAATATCAAATTTTATCAAAATTATTAAAACTTTAAAATTTGACTAGCTCCCCCTAAGCTAATAAAAAACACAATAATTTAAAGAATTTCAAAAGTTTCAACATTTTAGTACTGCCCTTTCATAACTAGATTAAAAATAAGACTACTCCCTCATAATTGAAAACTAATACCATGCATGAATTTATCACAACTCTAGATTTGAAAATCAAATATGTAACTTAAATGACATGTCATGCTCAAAATTCATGCTCTTTGGAAAGTTTCGATTCCATATTATCTTAAGAAACTTTCCAACATATCTTAAGAAAAAATTTACAAGTTTAAAGACATCAAATTTTATTAAAACGTAAGAATAGGAAAAAACCTTTAATGACATTCTCAAGACATCATTAAGAATTTCTAAGGCATAAAATGTCAAGAATTTTGAAAATCATTTCATAAATCAATGCATTATGGCTTTTCAAAAATATTTTTGTAAACTAATACATGGAGGCAATTCATCAACAATTTTTAACTAGTTTTGTAAAAGAAAGGAATCCTCCATTTTTTTTATGAAACTTATAGGCTCCCCTCAGTGAAAGCAATTTCTTTTAAGAATATGTAGGGTCAAAATTTTAATATGCATGTGAGGATTAAAATGTCAAAAATAAAAAAATGTGATAAAAAAGCTTCTACATGCCTACAAATGCAAAAACAGTCCATATAATACATAAAACATCTAAGCATCTAAAAAGAATTCAAAATAATCATATAAAACATTTATCAAGTCATAAGTTTTTAAATGACCTAAACATGAAAATTTTAATCATGTAGGAATATCATTCAAAAGGATCTTCAACTAATTAACATAGACTCAATGAAATCAAGAAACTTAAAGATTCTATGCATTCCTAATGAAAAAAACATGTCAAAACTTGAAAGTATTCAGTTGAGAAATTTAGGAAAATAACTCATTAATTATGAACAATAACATATAAAAATTATTCCTAAAAAGAATCGTGAGCAAACATCGTTCAAAAATATTATTTGGGATTAAAAGCAAGAAAGGGTAATTTTAAGGAGACACACTCACAAAAAAGAAAGGAAGTAGACATGATGAGGGGTAAAGGTTTGAGACTTTAGGGAAAGTGGTGGCTCAGTAGTAGAAAAGAAAAATAAAAACAAAGGTAACAATTATCAAAATTAAAACATCACTTATTGAAATATCAATTGATTGAACCATTCTATCGATGACTGATAGTAGGTCGATTGATATGCTTAGTTCGATCGACCAAACAAAAATGATGATGCCACATGAACTACATACACATAATTGATAGAACAAAAGTAATTTAAGTAAAATCCTCGAGCACCATTTACATTCAAAATTAAAATTATTCAATTAATAATCAAAGCAACAAGAATTTATAATATCACATAATAAAGAACAATGCGGTTTTACATTTGTGGTGTACCTCCCTTTTGCGCTTATCTTAAATTTCATTTCTTAGGTTCATAAATATATGTGGTAGTGATTTCCTCTTTCTTTTATGCTCTTGTAAATACCCTTTAAAACCTACAAAACAAAACTAATGAATTTTTGTTACCCATATCATCTTGGGTCCTTGATATTAGTTTTACACCTATCTCGTCCCTTAGGTAAATTGTTCTTGCTTCTTAAACGATTATAACATAATTGATGCACATGCCCAAAATGTCAACAATAATGACAAACCAAAGGTGCACGGGTCATATATGCATTTCTATGATCACATCTTGGTCTAGAATCATTAAAACCTATAGATTCATTATAATAATGATAATTCAATCTCATGTTAGATCCATATGCATTTCTAGGTCTAAATGTTTGACTTTGATAAAATTCATGTCTAGGATATGCATGAGACACTTATAATGGTCTGTTATAATCATAAAAAACATCTCTAGAAACATTAATACAAGTATGATTGGTATATGAAATAGAGGGCCTATATGCATCATTTTGATGATGTGCATTAATGAAGGAATTATGTCTCTTTTTAGACATATGCACATTCTTTTTAAATGATAGTCTTTATGTATACAAAAATGCATTATGATTCTTTAGATGATGAGAGTTAGATGATGAAGGCCTAGAAACATTTTTTATGGATGGCCTAGGTTCTTCTTCCTCTAAGTTCTTTAATTTAATAAATTCAGTAATACTAGTGGAAGGTCTATTATCACTAACATAACCTAAACCATGCCTATCATTTACAACCTTTTGACCACTCAACATGTTTTATAATTTCTCATTCTATTTAGTGAATTTAACTAGTGAATCCTTAAAGGAATCTATTTCCATTATAAGAGATTCATTTTCCTCTCTCATTTTAACTTCACAACCATCAACATTTATTAATTCTAATTTATTCTTTATATATCTATTCTCTTTTATCAATTTCTACATCTCACATTCCATTCGCATTCGTTGATTCTGCTTCTTTTCTAAATACCTCATTTTCTAATCCACATTCATCAAGTAATTTCGATGTTTTGTTATACTTATCATACCACTTCTTTTCCTTCTTTGCCAAGGATTTTATAGATTTTAACAATTCCTTATAAGTGTATTTTATATCATATTCATCATCAGTATCCAGAGATTTAGAATAAAAAGGTACATCATAAACACAAGGAGTTGTAGAAGTACGTACCTCATCATCCATGAAGCATAAGAAACCTATTTCTTCGTGTTCGTTTTCCTTTTCCTTATCTTGATATGTTTCTTTTAATGCACACCACATTTCTTGAACACTTTTACATCTTGATGCAATTTTTTAAAACACTTTTATACTTATGACACATAAAAAATATCCATAACTCTATAATTAAACAAAATAAGCTTGTGCTCAAGACTATCAATTCTAATACATCTTTGAATGTTAAACTTTCTATGGGCTTTGAAGATATATAAAGACCATTTTCAGCAATTTCCCAAAATGTTTTGCTAGGTTTAAAAAATTATTTTTCATTATAATTTTCCAATCTCTAAAAGTATTTCCTTTAAACAAAGGGGGTGCATCTAAACTAAGTTCTATAATCTTTACTCACTAATTTGTTAGAATTAAACCAATGTGAGACCTAGGTTTTAATACTCATTGTTAGCCTTATATGGTAACTAAGAGGGGGGGGGGGCTGAATCACGTGTCTAAAATTTTCTTCTAAGTTGTACAACCTAATCTTGACCAAATTATTTAATCGCAAATGCTAAAGAAAAATTATAATTTATCAAGTTAAACAATAACAATAAATTAGTTAATAAAAATAATTGCATGAAAGTAAAAGAGTAAGGAAGAGAGATGCAATTAATTTATTCTAGTTTAGAGTGGTCGACTTACCTCATAGTCAAGTCTGCAACACCATTTGTTGAGTTTTTTTCATTATTATAATTAGAAAATACAACGTTAGTATTTCAATCCTTTTTCAAGTTCAAGGATAACCTTTCGCTCTCCCTTTGAAGGCTAAGGAATAACGTATCACTCTGAAGGATAATTTCATAACACTCTTCTTTTATAGCTTAAGAATAACCTTACAACAATTCCACTCTTAATCTTCCAACCCCACAAAACTCACAAACACCCTTATAAAATGTCACTCTACACTCACCAAGGTGTATAAGGGCTCGTACAAAACCTTGTGTTTGAAATGCAACACAAAATACACTAAAAAATCAACTTGATATATCAACTCCCAAACGATACTTAACAAAGCTTAATCTTAATGCATGTAAGCTTTCTATATTTCTTACATAAAAAAATCACATAAACAACACTTATTTATACCTAAAAAACTCAATATATCCATTATATTACCATTGCCTAATGTTCATTAGTATTAATTAAAATATCCATTGCAAAACTAGTTGTTATCCAATGTCTCGCTCCTAATTCAACTCCACTAATTGATTGAATGGCTAAGGTTGATTGCCTAAACATCAGTCAATCGAATGTTGATTGACCGATATGTTCAATTCAGTCTAATGACCTCACAATTGAGGTTGGGTTTCTCAGCTCATTCTTGGCCCAAATGACATCCAAACTTAAATCAACTCAATTCTTAACCCAATCCAATATACCTTAACACAATTCAATCAATAACAAACATAAATTTCATAATTATTCACATCCAAATTCATTCATCTTACTAAATTACCTTAACATATTAATCTATCTAATTCATATAACTCCAATTTAAACAATCTTTATCCGTTTCATACTAGTTAAGACATAAGTCATACCAATACAACCAATTTACCAAATCATTAATCATAATAAGTTATTCATCCACTCATCCTTCAATTAATTCATATGATACCATACATGTATTCATCTATACATCAAGAGGATTTTTACACACATATCAAGTACAAACAATACCTCTTGATTATGCATCCTATATGCAAATACTAAATATGAATGCATATTTATGATTGAGGCCTTTCAACTTATGGTAAGACCAAAAGAAGACTTATGTAGATATTCACTCATAAGACCCTTTCAAATTCTACACTTGAACTTTATCTTCCATCTTGAATGTTTAAGTTCATTCATAATGCTTTTCTTCCATCAACTTTGGTCTTCAACCATTTCTACATCCTTCACAAATTCTAAGCAAAGTCTCTAACTTTAGGGCTTCAAATTCATGCACTTAAATTCTTCATCATATACTTCAAGACTTATTTCTTTAAACCTATCTCAACAATCACAACAAACTTTATAAAAACATTAGCAAAATTATTTTGTCATCATCAAAACAAAAGTGGAATCAACTCTTCATTCAAAATTTCTCTAACTTCTCTTACATCTCAAATGGTCATGAAATTTGATATGTAAATTTCTCACATGATGTTCTTGCACCCTATAAAATGTCATAACAATATGAGCTCTAGAAGTGCACCTAACGCATCACCAAAGTCAACTATATTGGTGCTTGTTTCAGCTTCTCGTATTCTTCCCTTCCTTTGTTCCCTATTTCCATTCTAATTGAAAGCACATTAAGTTACACACTATTACAATCCAATTCACGCCCATAATCATCATTATGCATGCAAAACATATAAACAAAAACATAAACATAAAAAAAAACCACAAACTAAATCCTAAACACATCAATTCTATCCTAAATATGAAAAATCACACAATAAACAATTAGGAAAACCTATCGTAAAGCACAACTATATGAAAAAATAGAAAGTTATAGGAAGTAGGCCCTTAGCATTAGTTAATTATTTGTAAAGGATTACAAAGTAATATTTAAAGGAAATGGTTGCTTAGTTTTACGAATAACTGATAATAGTATTGCAAGTTTAGGAAAAAGGGAAGGAATATTTGCATTGTCAATCTAGTTGGTTTTTCTATCCATAATATGAAGTGTTTAGTTTCTATTAGTAAAGTTGCATAGGTTAGGCATAGAAGACTTGGACATGTAAACATCTAGCTAATTTCAAATCTCAATTCCAAGTAACTTATGGATGGGCTCTCGAGTATGAAGTTTGAGAAATATAAAATTTATAGAGCTTGTCAAATAAAAAAAAAGTAGAAGTTATTTTAAAAGAAAGAAATTAGTAACTACTTCTAAACCTTTATAACTATTTCATATGGATTTATTTTAGCTTGTCAAAGTTGCCAGCTTATGAGGTAACTTTATACATTTGTCATTGTAGATGGTTTTAGTACATTTACATGGTTTTTATTTTTAAATGGTAAAGATGAACTGTTTTGGTCTTTTGTGAAAATTTCAATAAAAATTCAAAATGAAAAAATTTTGACAATCAAATCGGCATGAGAGTCCAACTACATTGCATTGCCAAAATACATGTTGTATAATTGAAAGAGGTTGACGTCCTTGATTTTATCATGGCTCAACCATGGTATGAAATTTGAAAAAAAAATTTTTGAATGCTTTTGTAATGATAATGGCATTTATTATAATTTCTCTCCACTTAAGACCCCTTAACAAAATGTTTTATTAGAAAGAAAGAATGGGACTCTATAAGAAATAACTTGAACCATGATTAATGAAGATGGTTTACTTGAGTTCTTTTAGGTCATAGTTTTTGCATGTGCTTGTCATATAATAAATAAAGTGTACATTAGCCCTTAGTAGATAAGACCACTTATGAACTTTGACATGGTAAAAAGAATAAAAATATATAGTAAACATTAATAAAAGAAATATTGTTATTGAAGAATTTATGCATGTGGTATTAAATGAAAGTAACCTTTTTTAAAGTAAGGGAAACTTTAAAGATGATGATATAGATTTATCCAAGGACTTGGGAAAGCTAGTCATTAAAGAGAAAAAGGAAGATGATCAAGCTACCTCACAAGAGGCAATTGTTGAACTAAGTGGGAAAAGAAGGATGAGGAGCTTCCTAAGGATTAGAAATATAAGAAGGATTATCCATCGAAGAAAATACTTGGTGATGTTTAACACAGGGTAAATACATGTTCTTACTTTAAAATTTTGTCTCATCTTACATTCATTTCACAAATTGAGCCTAATAGTGTAGAGGAAGCACTTAGTGATGAATATTGGGTTTTAACTATAAATGAAGAATTAATTTAGTTTAAAATAAATAAAGTATAGGCTTTAGTACCTAGACCAATAGATCAATGGGCAAGGTAATATAGTAAGGAACAAGGTTAGGTTAGTATCTAAAGCTATAATAAGAAAGCAGGTGTAAAATATAAAAAAACTTTTACACCTATAACTAGGTTAGAAACAATTAAGGTTTTACTTGAATTTGCATCCTATATATGTTTCAAGAATTTTCAAATGGATGCTAAAGTTCATTCTTAAACAGTTTTACAAAAGAAGAAGTTCATGTAGAATAACTCATTGGCTTTGAAAATCCTTATGCACGTGATCACATTTTCAAACTCACTAAAGCCTTATTGAAAATTACCATGCACCTGATCATATTTTCAAATTTACTAAAGCCTTATATAGTTTAAAATAAATGCCTAAGGCAAGGTATGATAGGTTAATTCATTTTCTTTAAAAAATGATTTTATTAAGGCAAATTAAATACAATGTTGTTCATTAAAAGATATAAAAATGATGTTTTAGTTGTTCAACTATTTATAGATCATATCATAATTAGTACTTCTAATGACCCTTTTTGCAAAGAATTTTCAAAGTGTATGATTATGGAATATGAGATGAGCATGATGGGTGAATTAAATTTCTTGGGCTTCAAATTAAACAAATAAAGCAAAGAATTTTCATTAATCAAGAAAAATACACCAAGGAATTGCTAAAGCACTTTGGAATAGACCAAGTTAAATTGTTAATGTAAGCCCTAAAGGCACTCAACAGGGGTGGGGGAGAAATGAGTGTTCTAAAAAATTTTCTAAGCTAATTAAACTAGTCTAGCTAAACCGATTTTAAAGGATGTAATCACTAAACTAATATTCAATCTAGTATGATATGCAAGTGTATAAGTCACGTTAATCATAATATAAACAACAATCAATCAGAACGATAATGAATAACACGGAGTGAAGGGTTAAGAGGATACTCAATCAATTGTTATAGTAGTTCAACCAAACCACTTAGGCCTATGTCTACTCCTAACACTTAGCGTTGAATTTTAACTAATCAAATATTTCATAGGGTAAAGAGTAACCCTTAAAAATTACAATATTTTTTATGGAAGGTGAAGAGCAACCTTTAACAACTCTTTCTGATTTAAGGAGGAGTCTTCACAAGTTCAAATAACAAAATGAATCAATAACCCCCTTTTGAGTAACAATATACACCTAAAGAGGTGTTTAACTTAGAGCTCAAGACACAAAGGCTCTAATGCTTTAAAAAATGAAATGATTGATCAGTGATGCTCTTTAAAGCTTAAACAAACTAAAAATAGGAAGACTAAAGCATTAAAAAATGAATTTATATGATGAAAGATTGAAAGTAATATGAAAAATGCCTATTTGGGATAAATTTTAAGAATGTGACTTTAAGTTCTTGAAAATAATGAAATAAGTCTCTAAGAATTCAGATTTATAATCAATACAACTCTTGAGGACATAAAGAAATAAAAATATACACTTTTAAAGTACCATAAATGGATTTAAATTAAGAAAAATGAAATAGAAAGAACATGAAACAAAAACTAGACAACGTTATGCAAATTGAGTTTTTTTTAGATTTAAACAATATTATAAGAACTTAAAAATCAAAATTAAAGTCTAGGACACTCTTAAAAAATTTATCAAACTAAAAAAAAACTTGTAGCTCTTGAAATAGATTTGAATCAAGAAATTTGAAGATGAATAATAAAGAGGAAAATGGGTGAACAAATTTGATGATTTTATATTTAAGTGCTGGAGAAAATGACCAATTGCCATAAAAAATTGTTATGGAAGCTATTGAATACCTATATATAGTGTTAGGAAGTTCAAATGATCATTAGATACAAGAATTAGTCGTTAGAGAAAAACATTTGGTTAAAAAATCAGTTTCTAGGTTTATCAATGGTGTCATTAATCTTTGACCAAAATCGTCATTGCTCTTTTTGATAGACATGAAAACAATGGCCCTTTGATTCAAACAAGTTCAAAACCTTTCCAAACATCTCCCTGACATCAAATTCAATTCTAACAAAGTTTTTAAAAGATATTTTAAAGTTATATAAATGCTCAAATTGACTTTGTATCTTCAAATAATAAAATTGATCTATATGATGAAAGTTTATTACAACTTTTGAAAACTTATAAATGCATGAATGCTAATTTAAAGACCTTAGATGTAATGAAACTACAAATGAAACTTAGACACAAGTTCTAAACTACAAAAGCAAGGTCTTGAAGCTACGATATCTCTTGTTCTTCCACCATCTTCAATTCTGGTGTTCAAGCTTTAGACATTCCATATTAAATCATCCATCAAATATACCTATCTTTAGAATTGACAACAAAAACTTAAATCATTAGCAACATTCATTTTTTTGTCATTAAAATCAAGATTTGAACCTCCATTGGTTCATCAATTAAGCACCCACATGAGCACATCAACTAAGCTAAACAAAGATGGTGAAGGTAATCTAATAAATGTCAAATTTGATCAAAGTATGATTAGAAGTTGGATATATCTTATTATTAGTAGACCTCATATCATGTTTACTGTATGTTTATGTGTTAGATTTAACGCATGCCCAAAGGGATCTCACTTATTAGTTGTTAAACACATGCTTAGGTATTTTTATGCTAAAATGCATTTAAGACTTTAATATTCTAAGAACAAATTTGGGTATTTAGATGGAGTCTACACAAGTAGATTATTAGATAAGAAGAGTATATTTGATTCATGTCAATTTTTAGAAGGTGCATGTTGCGTTGGTTAGGTGACTTTAAAATTTACGGACGTTTGAAATGATTTTTACTTTTAAACAACGTGTTCTTAAGGCAAGTGCACCTATCGAACAAGTAATAAAGCGGAGTAAAATTAAGCTCCGAGTGTCGAACCCACAGGGAATGTTTACTTAACTACTAGGTTGATTAGATTACAATTATTTAGGAAAATCCAAGTAAATTTGATTAAAACTTAGAAAAACGCTAAAAAGATGATAATTTGACTTAAACACTTGAAAACGAATTTTGATTGATTTTTAATAATTTTGAAAATTTTCCAATTGTTCAACCTAAATTAAAAATTCAATTCCACATGTAAAAGGAAATTAACCAAGTTTAATGCATCATCTTATTCACATTTCCACATCCTTTTGAAATAAAAATTAAAAAGAAAGTTGAATGAATCACGTAATTAATTAAATTCACAAGCAGAATAATTGAAAGGTCACTTCAGTCTTTTTACGTGAAGGTGAACATTTTGTCGTGAACAACCCCCGGTTACTTAACTTTTCCCACAGTAACTCAACTGACTATTGTGTCCCACTCATAATTTCAAATTTTAGATACATGTATTTTATTCTGTTTCTTTTCTTTCTTTTTCTATTTTTTTTTGTTTTCCTCTTTTGTTTTCTTTTTATTTTGCAATACACATACAGAAGATTCAAAATAAGCGGAGTAGTTCTATTCACATATCTAACTAATCAAGCAATCATTCTAAAAATATTTTTTTGCTTTTTGGGGTTAATTCCAGTTCTTTTTCTTTGAATGAGGTTCATGTCATCAAAGATGTCACCAAATTACTCAGAACGTTACATTTTAATTGTGGAATATCCTTCTACCCTTAGGTCTTTACCATCCAAATTATGAATTAAATTAAAGGCATTTAGTCCTTAATAATCAAAATAAATCAGATAATATTTTCAATTACCAAAATTATTAAATTCAAATGAAAGCATAAACAATAGAAAGAATAAAAAATCAAAAAAAATTTCCACAATTTATAGACTAGGATGAAATAAATGATAAATCAGATCACTATCAAACAAACCATGCTCAAGTGATAAACAGACTATCCCTCCTCCACACTTAAATTAAACATTGTTCTCAATGTTTGAAAAAGAAATGAAATGCATAAGGTAGGGAAAGAGGGAAAGAAATACACCTGTATGATATATCTTTGAAATCCATCGATGTATTGGCTTGATTTGCAGTAACTGAAATAAAGAAAGTCAAAAACAAAACAGAAGCATAGCCAAAAAGAGCTCCACTCTCATATATATGAATGATCAGTACAATAGGAGCAAACTAAGTAAAACATAAAGTCCTCAGATCTGACGGAAAAACGAAAGCAACAAACAACAAAAAGGGAAACCTATACTACTGAACTAAAATAAAACAACTAAAGAACAAAACATCCAAAGCAACAAAATGAAAAACAAAGAAGCTAAAAAGCAGGATCATCGCCATCCCTGAACTGATGAGACTCCTCGAAGCGGGTGTAAAGATCATAAACCCGACGATTAAGGCGATGAAGTCGACAAGTGACATCGGAGCGAAACTCAAAAAGCTCAGAAAATATCCGACCCTCCATAGAGATCAGATACTACATCATCGCAACCTGAGGATTGTCCAAGGCCAGAGGAGGAGGTGGAGCTGAAGTGGCTGTAGACGAAGGTCGGCAAGGTGGACGAACACTGGGAGTAGCCTCTGAAAAAGCCTCGCCCATCGCCTCAGCAATATTTGACTGCACTGGGTCCTCACGAAGATGCTCACCCTCTCTCAATCTACGTCAGATGCCTCCTCGATACACAAAATGCTAAAACTTCAGGAGACTGGCATTGATGATGTTCCTATCTATATAGTCATTAAAATCGACACCATCCAAAGGAACACCAGCATCCCGAGTAAGCAGACATGGAAAACAAAAATTCTTACTGGCCTTCTTCAACTTCACTACATCCCACATGCCCAAAATGAAAAAACCAGAAAGTGGGATCCCAGGAATGATCTCCAATCCATGCATCATCCTATACAAGAGGTATATGTCCACATACCTCATCTTATTAAGCCCACTAGCTAGGGGAGCAACATTGTTGCTAATCCTTCCTACTATAATCCTCTCCCTAGGAACCAAGGCAGCAGTAATGTATCCTCTAGAGTTCCTAGTTAGTCCTAGGGTCTCTCTAGTAGTAGATATAGAAAACTAAGGATCCAAAGGATAAGTATGTCCACGCACTGGATCCTTCTGTCTCACAAACACGCCTCCCACATTCGGTGCTCCTAACAAGGTAGAAATTGAGGCACGAATAAGGTGAATACCTCTAACTGAAGACTGTATCTCTATAGAGTCGGTCTCGGCCTTGTCCTCGATATTTGCGTAGAACTCCCGAACCAAGTCGGGGTAGAATGGACCAACCAATGTCACTATTGCCTCCCATCCAAATGCTTAGAAAGCCCCAGATATGTCAAAAATCGCCTCGAGCTCAGGATGAATCGGCCGTTCCATAATAAACTCCTTGCACTTATGCGCCTCGAACCAGTCGAGATTCTCCTGACTTGTAAAGCGGACTTGGTCGAAGGCTAATCTCTTCCTCCTAGGTGCTATCTGAACGATATCTGTGTACAAAAATAGGAACAAAATTGTCGGAAATCAAATTAAAATTTAAGAAAATTTTCCGACCAAAGTGGCCAGAGTATTCCTTTTTTTGACCGGAATATGCTTGATTTTCTGACAATAATGGAATTGAATAAAATTGGTACCAATCGAAAGATATTGAAATTCCTAACACAATGGTACCAAATTCTAAGAAATTAAAGCCCTATACTAGGAGAAAATTGAAAAAGAATATCTGTTGGGAGAAAAAGGGCCGAAGGTTTGCAGGATAGATTGTAGAAAATCTGTTGTTTGTTCGCCCAAATTGATGATAAAATTAAATAGAGGGTAGAAAATACGACAATTTGACACCAAGAACACCAATTTGGTTAAGAAATGAGCAAGATATGGGTGTTTGAAGATAAGAGGCGAAAAAGAGAAGGGTTTCAAATATTTGGGGAAGAAGATGATGAACAGTGTCTGCCCTTTTATCGCCTGAGTCGGGGGATCACGGCACCCTGTTCATGGACAACGGCACCGTTGTCCCCAAGAACAGCCCGTCGTTGTTGCTTAAATTAAGCCATCCCAACTTCAATTTTAATCCAATTTTTCATCCAAATCCCTTCAAACTCAAATCCTAACAACTTAGATTAAATATTTCATCAAATTACTTCAGATTAAACCTAAAAAACACACTTAAAAATAGATCAAACTCACCAAAATAAGGCAAATCACACCAACCTTAATTCAAACACACTATACTTACTTCAAACACACTTCCAAAGCTTCAACACTTGATTTATTCTTCTAACACTCAAAATAAATTCAAAACACACACAATTACCTACCTAACATGATAAATTACCTAGTTCAATGAGGACTGAACAGTGAAAGAGTCTCAGAAGACTCCTCAACTGAACTAGGCACATACAACTTCACCCTTTGGCCATTAATCTTGAATGTTGAGTGACCATTGCTAACTTCAATTGTTCCATATGGATAAATGTTGGTCACATTATAAGGGCCAGTCC
>JAOXYD010156001.1:0-10378 GCA_028565735.1 Pinacopodium congolense | reverse complement strand
AATTGATATGATTTATTAATCTTATAACATTTCCATGCGTCAAAATTTTTGAAGGATCAAGAAAGAATTTTCAATAATAGCAGTATTAATTTTTACTTATTTTTCCTATTTTTATATCATATTATGAATTTGATGATAATTTTAGGGTAGTTGTTAAGGGTTAAATGTATACTAGTTTTAGATGTTATTTCATGTGAATTTAATCCTAATTCAAGGCTTAAATGTTCAATTTTTATGTTATTAAGTTTAATTTGTTCGATGGAGCTTTAAAATGGAGATTGGAGCTAAAATTGGATGAAAGTGTCTCATTTCTATCCAAAAATGGCACCCTGCTAGACCATTATCGAAGGATGAATAGCCCATCGTTAATGGAGATAGAATTCGACCATCAACGGCACCCTATAGCCCGCTGTCATGCATCAGTGAAACCCACCGTTGATGGGCAGGATCAACAATATCAATATCAAATCTCCAAGAATGCGGCTTTAGCAGGTAGCTAATGAATTCCCTTGTCTGCTGGCACTAAGTGAGAGCTCTTCAATTCTTGAAAACATCCAAAACATTAAAAAAAAAAAACACAGAGAGATTAGAGAGATCAGATTAGCATAGTTTTAGAGAGTTCTTCCTTCTCTCATTCTTAATTTTTCTTGAGTTCATAACTTCAAACACTTAGTTTGTCGATTTGGTGTATGGTTTCTAAGTTCTGAATATGGGAGCTTGTTGTTAAGACTCATATATGAGTCTAGGAATCATCCAATAAGGTTTCTAAACTCAAATTATATCTTATTTTGTTTCATTTTTTGGATTAATCAAGGTTGATGTTTTTATGGTTATATCTTTGAATGTCCTTGATTTTTTTGCAAGACCTTGAAGAATTAGAGCTTGGATGGAGTTTAAAATCAAGTTGAAACTTCAAAAAATATCCAGAAGTCTTTTTGGAATTTTTTGTAACATCTAAACTTTATATTTAAGCTCTTAATTTTAGATCTATCAAAGTATGTTTTATGAATTGCATATCTTGTATGCTTTAATGCAAATGTATGTCTAATCATATTTGTTGCTATGGATTGATGTTTTGATGATTTGAAAGAGTTTAAAGACATGTTAAAATGTCTGTATTTTGTTTATTGATGATCTGAATGAACCAATTTTAAGCTGCCCACTTAAGATTAATGTTTAAGATAGTTTAAGCATGAGAAATCATCTTAAATTGTTACAAAAATCAATAAGCAACATGAATTAATCCTTGAATGACCAAACCTAGATTTTTCATGAAAGTCAGAGTTCTGAGATTAGTTTCCAGAACTCACCTTCTTGAAATTAAAACCCATTTACTTTATTTGAAAACATAACCAAACTTTAATGAAGATTAAATGGAGAAAAAGGAAAGTATTAACTATAGTTTTGTTTTGATTTTGTGAAGGACTTTAATCAGACTTTAAATGTGTTTTTAAGCTCAATTAAATCCTCAATCATCTAATGCATAGCTACTTTACGCATTTGGTAATTTTTAGAATTTTTCATAAGCAATTAAAAATTATTTTTTAAGTGTTTAAGCCAAGGTAGTCTAATTTAAGCAAATTTTAGATTTTTAATTAAATTGTCTAGATTTTTTCCTAAATAATTGTAATTTGATCGATCTAGTAATTAAGTAACATTTTTCTCATGGGATCGACATTCGAAGTCTAAAATTTACTCCATTATTTTACTTTTTCGATAGGTGCACTTGCCTTCTTTCCGTTGGTTTTCAAACTAAAATCGTTTCAAAATCATCTAAAGTGTTAAAGTCACTAACCAACGGAACAATTAATAACCAAAAGTGAAAAGGCAAGTTTATTTATCAAGTGTAATATAGCTGGGGTGGGTTTGGGTGTCGAACCACAAGGAATATTATTACTAATCCATTCTTATCTAAATTTAGCCAGCTATTCAAAAGAGAAAGTCCGATCGATTGATTTTTAATGATTAAAAGAAACAAAATAATTAAAGCAAAATTCCTAGACAAACATATAAGGAGAAAAAATCAATAAGTAAGGTAGGACTCAAGTAATTAATCCCTCTAGGATGTACCAATCCTCTTCGTTTAAATTGCTTTAACTTGAATTCAAGAATTGTTAGATCATATATTTCCTAAAGTAAATTACACTCTTTCTTAAGCAATCTAAAATCTATTCAATTCAATTAAACCAAGAGAAAGTTCCCCCATCACATTATACCAAATCGAATGCATTAACTTGCTCTTTTGAACCTATTGATTTAGCTAAATTCACATTTAAATTGGCCATCTGATGCAAGGCTATCTCTAACCCCTCATGCAAGATGTTTTATTCATGAAGTGATCTAATGAATATAAGAAATTTTATAGTCTCAATCATACCTATAATCAAAGCTTCGAAGTCAATTTTTACATTCGTATAATAATTAAATCCAAAATACTAGCATTTATGAACAAATTTAATTCAAAAACCTAGAACTCAAAAATAAAAATAAGAACTATATATTTAAGAGGCACGTTTATGTATATTTATATACATAACTTAGGAAATGCATATAGGTGCATAATCAAGAGGAATTATGTGTCTGATATGTGTTTATATGAAAAAAATCCTCTTCATGTATGAATTTCTTGAATAAGAATGCATGAATTAATAAGGTTGGTTAAATTATATGAATTCAAAAGATTGATGAAGTAAGTGACAAGATAATAAATGGAAGTTTTAGTTTAAAGAAATTTTGTTACATGTTTTTTATTGTGTTAAATTTGTATGATTGTATAGAATATGTTGGGTATGGATTAATATATGTTAAAACATGTTTGATTGAGTTAAGAATTAAAATAGGTTAAGCTTGGTATATTTTGGATTTGATTAGGATAAGAGCCTAACCTTAGTTTTTACAACGACTAGTTTTTGTAACAGTTAGTTTTTGTAATGACTATACACGGCTACTTTTTATAATGGTTAGTTTTTGGAACTGCTATAAATGACTAGTTTTTATAATGAATAGTTTTTGCAACGGCTATAAATGGTTAATTTGCGTTAAGATGTATACATAAATGTTTGTAGTATGTGATTTTCATCTAAAAAGTCTTCTAAGCATTCTTATAAGTGTTTTATAGCATTATAAGTGATTTTGGTGAAGTGTTTGTGAAGTTTATGTATTTTTTAGGCATCTGGTTTTTATGGGATTGTGAGGCCTTTGGATTTCATTTGTCATTCAAGTGCATGTGCGCCTCTTTTGTACACCAAAGTTAGATTAAGTGAAACATTTTCAAGAGTTGTTTATATAAGATTGTGAGGTTATTATTTAGCCTAAGTAAAAAGAAAAAAGGGAAGGTTATCTTTCCAGCATAAAAAAGAACTTGTATTACCTAACGTTGTATTATTTTTATTGCAACAGTACAAAAATCTCAACAAGTAGTGTTGAGGACTAGATGTAGGAGTTAGTGGATTGCTCCTAATTGGAATAAATCATGTTGTGTCTCTCTTCCCTTACTCTTTTAATTTTAAGAACTTACATTATATTTTTTGTTTAATTTGAAAGTGTTTTTAAAATTTAACTTTTTATAAGATTGGTAAATTAGGCTATGCAACTTAAAAATAATTAAAAAAATTAATTGACCCCCCTCTTAAATGCCATATAGACCTAACAGTGTTCATAAAGTGCTATAGTCTAAAGCTTATGAACCATTCAAAATCATCATCCTTTTTATCAAAGATGGAAAAATAACATTTGTAATTAAATAGTTAGGCATAATGGGATTCATAGTAATGTGCATATTGAAATCAAAATGTCATGTATCTTATCATATGGCACCTATAGAGATGTTAATCTAAAAAAAAGAAATACATGCTATTAATAATCAATATAATCAATTTGTGCATCAATCTAAATATCTTAAACACTCTAGACTACTTTTATTATTAGCATTTGATTCAAACAAATTGCCATCGAGTGTTTAAAAATTGCAATTAACTAAAGTAATGTGTTAAAGGTCATGAAAGGTGAGAATAATGTACCAATATCATAAAATCAAGTACTCATGTGAAAAGTCTTCTAAATTTAAGGTTGGGTCAAGCGGGGGCTATTGAGTAAGAGAAAACCTGTATGCCGGATTAATATAAATCATCATGAAACACATAGATTAAAAGGAAAATCCCTAGTATATGACCAAGAACACATTATTAATGATAAAAACCTAAGTCATTATGAAATCCACAAGTTTCAAGTGCTCATTCTAGAGATTGAATACATAACTTAATGATTTGATGTGAAACCTTTGCATTGATTTAAGAAAAATCATTCATAAGAAAAAAATATTTAGTAACAAAAGATGATAAAAAATCCAAAGAAACAAGAAAAAAATTGACACACATAAAAATCAAAATAAACAAATCATGCCAATATGTGACCTTATATGCATCAAGCTCTAAGAAGCCAATAAATTAAATTAGATAGTACAATTGTTAGGTTGCCTCTAAACAAGTATTTTGTTAAGGTCTTTTAGCTAGACCTTAATGCTAAAGAATGACTATTCTCTTTTTTAAGCCATACCTTTGGCTGATTTCCTTAATTACTTGAATGTTCACTCAAAATACTTGAGTTATTACATCTACTTTTTATGGCTTGACTTCACCTCCTTCAAACTGTTACAGATATCTGATCTTCTACCTGTAATTATAATTTATGATACTAACAAAATCAATGCAAAAAGGTACCTGATCTTTTTCCTTAAGGATTGTGATATCAATAGCTTCTTTTACATCCTCATCTACATTAACTATTACCTCCCCTTTGACTTCACTTCAATAGTGGTACGCACTCTTTGTTTGCAATAATTTCAACTAGCTACCTGACTTGTGTTGCCAAGTTATGTAGGGAAGCCTTTATAGGTTCAAATTGAGCTTCTATTACCGATATAAATTACAATAATAGCTCTCTCAACCTTGTTAAACAAGAAACTCAAGTTGTGTTTTCATGTTATAGATGGAGGCCTCTATGCCTTGAAATTGAGCTTATGATGAGGAAACGACTTTCATTAACAAGTCTCTCAATCTTGATTCATCTTCTTATTGTTGATAATAATCCATTGGAGTTACTTAAAGTATGTCGAATTAACCCATGCTGCATTATAGGTGTTGCTTCAACGGTTGTTGTAAACCATCCAATCTATCCTCCACCTATCAACTGAAATTTTGTGATTGTCTTGCCACTAATATTCTTCCCATTGAATAGTTTTCCAAGCAATTACATTGACTAGTTGCACCTCAAAACATATCACATAATATTAAAAAAAAACTTTTATGGTTTTCATAATCAAACATTAAAAAATAAATAAATAAGAAATAAAAAATTTGGTAGGTTAACAAGAAGTAGAAAACATTAGTAATGACAAAGTTATTGGAAACAACGACAAAAACTTGATGGTAGGATTATGAAATACCTAAATTTTAAAAGATTTAATAACGAAACATAAACTAAGCAATATTGACCACAAAAAAGGCATGGATACCTATTGAAAGTAATAGAGCTAGAGTGAGTTTGGGTGTTAAACAACAAGGAATACTATTACTAATATATTTCAATATAAATTTATCTAGTTACTTAAAAGAGAAAGGCAGCTTGATTGATTTTAATCATTAAAAGAAATAAACAATTAAACTAAAATTAGAGATGGAAGTATATAGCAAGTTAAATTTATTTACTACCTTTTGAGAGAGGTCCACTTAAGAGGAGATTATTTGACCATCCTACTTAATGAATTGAGAAATGTGATTATTATTCCGTTAGGTCAAAACTTTAATGCAGAAGAACTTTATGTTCCTATTGCCCTCCCTTATCCACTAAACTCTAGTCATTGTTTACGTATTGTATGATGAAAATTCAAGTCCTAGTTGTATGCTCGAAAGGCTACTTTCTCATCCTACTGTAGGTGCTCATTCCTAAGTAAAGCATTCAGAAACTGCTGAAGGGAAATCATCCTGTCTCTAGCCTAAAAAACTACAACATATGTGTCATCTATCTTCCCTCACTTTAACTCCTTTAGTTCCTTATTAATTTCCTACAGTTTCCACACCCATTGGTACATTTTGAATCCTTAAATAAGATGTCCCTCACCCTTAGTGGTTGTGTTAGTAAAACCCTCCACTCCAGGAAGAAATATTTTGAACCTAAATGAATGAGCTTGGATATGAACTTGTGGGATATCCTAAATCAGTATAGGAGTATGATTAGATACCATTTGAGTAACAAAATGTATCTTACATTGAGTGAACGTAAAGAGCCATATATGATTAGTAAGAGCATGATTCAATTTCTTCTGAATATGATGCTGCCCTTATCACTGGTTACTTCATAGGTAAAATTCAACCATGAATTTGAGGCATGTTTGTCCTATATCCTTGACACAACCTCTAAAGCATCCACATGTTTAAGTTAATCATGCTCCTCCATCAGACTCATGAGGCCCTATGATGTTATTGAAATATCTAAGAATAAACCAAGGGCATTGGATGCTAACTTCAAAGTGTCTTAAGGATTCCCATCGGTGAGCCCTTTCAAATGTATGATTGTGAGCATAAACAAAGGTGGTATAAAACCAAATTGGTCATCAAACTTTGAGATAAACCTTCAAATAAATTAGTTGATTCATGATATTCAAGGGAGTAACATCAAATATGTCAGTGCCATAGGTAAATAACAAGCGACTACAGTGTTAAAATTGATTATTAGTTATTAGCTGCCAATGGCTCTTTAAAAAAGGAAGCATCTTGCATTTGTCTACTGATATTTTTATCTCTAAAAGACCAATCATAATTTTCTTGTTGAGGTTAAGGAAGTCTTAGAGAGCTACCTACTTAGAGGTATCATTTATCCCTCAAAGATTTTCGTTTAGCATCACTCTTGAATTCGTCGACTCCCTCAGCTTAAATATTACATTTAAGATGCCCACTTATATCCTGAGGATCAATCTCATTAAAGGAAAGACTAGAGGTAAGTATGCGACCAAATTTAACAACAAGGTTAATGTACAAAGGGTCATCAGGCATTATTTCATTTTCATTCACTGGCCTTACACATGAAGTTGGCACTAGGGATGGCTAAAATCACTATCCCATAAAAACTTGGTTGAGCATTGAGAAATGCATGAAGATTGGCAGTCCTACTGAGCAATAGGGTAGTACAAGGAATAGTGTTTGTAAAATCTAGATCTAATTTCGTTGAGTCACTATAATGGGTATCCTCCTATTTCTATTGGTTGTTGATATTTCCCCCTTTAAGCACCCTTAATAAAGAAAATAATAAAGTGTTAGTAGTCAAAATAGGGTACCTCGAATGAAGGAGCGAATCTTTATCATATTTGCCTCCTTATTGTGATTCATGTTCTTATAAAATTCTCAAACCAATGTTAGGAAATATAGCCAAATGAGCTATAGAATTGACTCCCATCAAAGCACTTTAAACGTTGCAGTAATGTCAAGCCTTCCCTCAACTACATGGGCCATAGAATTGTCTACTATAATATCATTACTAATATGGACCACAAATAACTATGAATTCTCTAACTTTAATGAACTAAGCATCTTCCTAAAAGATGATGTGACAAAAAATCATGGTGAAATATAATTGAAAATTATGTTAAAAGTAGAGCATAAAGGCACTTTAAAATGTTTAGAAATTAACTAAAATTGCAAGCCACTATTAAAATAATATTTTTATCATTGACAAAATATTTTGTTCTCACTGACGATCATAATAGGCCTCACAAAGAGCACTAAAGCATAGATCTAGACGAGGGGAGCTTAGTGAAAAAGATTTTATGGAGAAAGGATGAAGTAGTCATTTTAAATAAGTGCAAAATAATTGATGATAGTAGTAGGTGTTGTGGCTTGTAGCATTAGAAGATAAAAATGGAGACAAAGGATATGGTTTGGAGCTAAAAAATAAGTGCCAGCGTGTAGAGGAAGTGAAAAGAAGAAAAAAGACAGGGATTTGGGCTTAAATCAAATGTAAATAATAAAGAACATTAGGTTTAGGAATTGACTAATGATTCATAACAAGTGGGGTTTAACATAAAGTTATAGCTACAATGATTTGTAGGTTTGTCGAGGACCACTAAGTAATAAATTTTACCTAATAGACCTACTATGTAGCAAGGCAAGTTAGGGTGAATTTCATAAAGAGTAACGAGTGTTCTTATGGTAGTTCTAATGTTGTGTAAAAGAAAGAGAAAATAAAAAAAACTCCTAGTTGGTAAGGAATTAAACTAGACTAAAAGAAAATTAACAAAACTAAAGCAAAGAGTTAAGAAGCAACTACCAAAAATGAAAATATGGGTAGAAGATATTTTTAGGATTCATGAATTATAATCAATCATGAAATATATGTAAATTGTGATATGCCCAAATGAAATATATGATAAAAATAAAAAGACATCAATAACAACATAAATAAACCAGTGTTCAACACCTAAATAACTAAATCTAAGGTTTGGACATGAAATAAGAAGAAAAGAAATGAAAGACAATCTTAAAACCTAAGAAAATAAAGAGAAAAGGGGTTGCCTAAGAGGGAACCATCAAGAATAACCAAAACATGCTCTCCTTTAGTTTTTTAGGCTCCATATATGTCTTGTATTGCTACTAGGGCTTTGGGGATGTTTTGGAAGCAATTTGGTCCAATCTGCCCTTAAAAATCGCAAAACGACTTTGTTTTGCAAGTTTCTTTTAAGTCCCAGGAATTGACGGCTTTTGCCCTTCCTAGCATTTTCTGCCATAACGCCTTCTATACACCCTTATTGGCCATGAAACTTGGTATGTAGATTCTTCACAGGAGGTTTTTGGATGAAAAAAATTTAGAACAATCTGAGCTTTGGAAGTGCACCAAATGCATTACCAAATTAACCTGCATCAAATATGGTGTTCAACTAAGCTTGTCTTGTTCATTTCCTTTTACACTATTCGTAGCTTGTCATATGACCTTGAAATTTGGTATGGAACCTCATAACATGATGCTCCAAGTTATTAAATTTATTCCATATTTCTTATAGTTCTAATTTTACTTAAAACTTGGTCCTTTCAACTTGTATTTCTGTTTAATGATCAAATGTACATGTAAATTCCGAAAGATCAGAAATCAAACATTTAAACATCAAAATAGGGATGAAATAACATTGAAACTAAAGTGAAAATATCATAAAATATATCCATGTCAAATACACCCACACTTAAACCATTTTTTATCCTGAAGCAATTATTTAATCACTTCACGCGTACAATTCTAATCAAGAGTCAATAGTTAATTGAGTGTAAAAAAAATGAAAGGATGCTTTTAATCTAATCCACCAATTTCAACTCTATCATGATCAAAAACAAGATAATCACAAGAAAAGTACATAATTAGTGAAAAAGGAACCTAATATACATAATATCAAACATCTAAGCTATTTCGCATAAGTTATCACAAAAACTAGTCAAGGATGATTGAATTAATCAAAATTAACTAAAAATACAACACCTTTTTTTTATTTTTTAGCAATGTTTAAGAGTTCATCTAATCTTTTTGTGTGAACTCAAAAACCTTGTTATGAATGACCCCAATTACTTAGCTAAATGTTCCTTAAACTTGTTTGAGAGGTCATTTAGCATTTTGGCACGAGGGTGAATATTTTGTCGTAGACACCCTTGGTTACTAAACTAAACCACACTATTAAATGGCTATTAACATCACTCATAACTTTAATCTTTGCATTGGGTTGAAGCCGGCGTAGTGAGAATTGCCCATTTTATTCAACAATATAAAAACAAAGACACATTTTATTCACTATCACAAAATAAACACAATTTTCTTCTCTCTCTCTCTTTTCCTTTCTTTTCTATTTTTTTCAACAATTTATTCTAAACATCCCATTTCATATTCATATGAAAAACCATATAAAGTGAACTTAAGAACAATATTTTTAAAAACATGAAATATTATATAAATAAGCTACCAAAACACATAAAAAGTATGTTGGGCCTAAATGACATCTAAGAGGGGGTGAATTAGGTTCTACTAAAATTTCAAGTTAAGTCACAAAAATAAAACTAATAGAAAATTTGTGGAAGCAAAAAAACATTTATGAAATAAGAAATATGAAGAGTACTTGAAATTATTTAAAATTTAATAAGAAATACCAACTTAAAAAATGTATCAACTTACAACTCCTTTTTGGCTCAAGGATAAGCAACTAATGTTTTTCAAAGCTCAAGAAGAACCTTTAGACAAGTTCTTTTTGTAGGCTTAAGAATAATCTCAAAATACTCCTTTTTAAAGGATCAAGAATAACCTTATAATAACAAAGCAATTTCTCACTAGTAGAGAGAACACAAATCTCACA